>JAJIBD010004716.1:0-144693 GCA_021461705.1 Cryptotis parvus | reverse complement strand
GCTAGTCTGGCTTCAATCCCCAGTATCCCTATGGGTCCCCAAGGCCTGCCAGGTGTGATCCCCAAACACAAAGGCAGAAAGAAGTTCCTAAATACTTCCAGTTGGGGTCCAAAACAAATAAACACAATGCAGCAACAGAAATGCAACATTTACTAGACGGGCTTAATTGTAGATTTGAGAAAGCAGAAGAAAACAATGAGTGAACTTACAACTAAATAGAAATTATCTAAACTGGAAGATAGCCAGGAAAGGATAGAAGGAAAAAGAACTTAAAGTCTCTGAAGCAAAACGCTAAGAAAAGCATCCTGATCTCAGCAGGCCCACCTCCTCGTCTCAGACTCTGATAGCTCCTCAGCCTTCCTTGAGGTTAACCTCCTGACACCCTCAGTCTTTCTGCAACAATTGGTTCCCCCTCCCTTCCAGTTGGTTCCCGAAAGCCTTTACATACAACCTCCACCATCTCAGGGGCCTGTATTCACACCTCCTGACCGCATGGCTATATAGGACCACACACAACTCAACTCAGCCCACTCTACCCTCACCTGGCCCACCAAGACCAATGATTGAAAATAATAGCACAGAAAGCTCATAGGTACTGAACAGCTTTGTAAATTGCAGAGTATGTACTGTGTTGAGGATTTTTAATGAGCTCAAAGAAACAATGGCACAGGTAGTTAGAGAAGCACAAGTACGTGAGCCAAAATGAGGCAGCTACAACAGGAGTGACAGGAATGAAGAGTATAATCAGTGATATATAGAAAAATCAAATGAGAAAGCATCAATAGGTCTGCATAATATAACAACGGAAGTCAAGGAAAATAACTTGAGATGAGAATCAGGAAACCACTGGAAAACAATAAACCAGTCTAGAAAAAAAAAAAAATGAACAACACGCCAGAAATACATGGATGAGTTCAAGAGGAACAATATAAAACTCATCAATATCCCTGAAGGACAGAAAGTCAAATTCAGTGAGGAACCCAAAGAATTTACATGAACTGAGGAGTGCAGGAACTCAGATTCAAGAGACCCAAAGGGTAAGAAAATCAAAACACAGATACATAATACTGAAGGCAGCAAGATCAAAAATGGAACTTATCCAAAGGAAAGCCCATAAGATTCACAGCAGATCTATCAAATGACACTGTATGAGTCAGAAGAGAGTAGAGGCACAAAGTAAAATAACTTAATGGAACAAACACCTCACACAAATACTCTATCAGCCAGATGATTATTCAGATTTGAAGGAATGATGCAGAGTTGATGGATAGGCAATATCAGGGAATTCATTATGGACCCTCATTAAAAGACGAGACTAACTTCTTAGCACTTTACTGAAAATGGCACTCACCCATGGTGCTAACAGTAGCTCTCTACTAAACTAAGAAACACCTGTTTAGATTGTTAAGCGCTTCCCTTGTTTTCAATAATGATTAATGTTTCCCGGTATTGAATATTGTTTGTCTATTCAAATGATTTTTACATAAATCTACAGATTAATGTAGATCAAGCATTATCAAGAATATAGTAACTTATTTTTTGTTTTTTTTTAGGTCATACTTGCAGTGCTCATAGCTTA
The DNA here is from genome assembly GCA_021461705.1 of Cryptotis parvus. NCBI lineage: Eukaryota > Metazoa > Chordata > Mammalia > Eulipotyphla > Soricidae > Cryptotis > Cryptotis parvus. The sequence goes on along the minus strand of JAJIBD010004716.1, from coordinate 143,114 downwards.
CTCCTGCCTCTGCACTCAAAGATCACTCCTGGAGGACTCAGGGGGACCACATGGGATGCCAGGGATTGAATCTGGCTTGACCATTTGCAAGGCAAGTACCCTACCTGCTGTACCATCCCTCTTGCCACTAGTATTTCTGATTTATGGGATTTTTGTTTTTGGTCACACCTGGTAGTGCTCAGGGCTTACTCCCTGGCTCTGTGCTGAGGGATCACTCCCCGTGATTCTTGTGGAATCAAACCTGGGCTGCTTAAGTGCAACAGAAGTATCTTACCTGCCATACTATCTTCTCAGCTCCTGGTATTTTCCAAAATAAAGCCAATACTCCCTTTTCTAGGAGAACACACACTTTTATATTTTTATAGGCCTATTAAGACTTAAAGTTTTTTTAATACTTCTCTCCTTATTTTTACTAAATTCGTTGTTGGATTTATTCATTTTGTGTAAATTCTTAAGTGGATTAGCATAGAATTATTCATACTAATTTCTTAAATTAATAGACCTGCAAAGCATATATAGTTTTTTTTTTTTTGCTTTTTGGGTCACACCCAGCAATGCTCAGGGGTTACTCCTGGCTCTGCACTCAGGAAATACCCCTGGCGGTGCTCGGGAGACCATATGGGATGCCAGGGATCGAACCCGGGCCGGCACAGGCCAGCCGCGTAAGGCAAACGCCTACCCGCTAGGCTATCGCCCGACCCCAAACATAATAGTTTTAAAACGTTTATTGTACTGATTCACAATTTTGTGAAATTTCAGTTTGGCTTTATTCATGTATTATTTGTGTAGGTATCACCACCTCCACAATGAAAAAAAAGAATTGATCTCTCTCACATATGGGATATAAAGAAACCTAGTCAGAAAACAACACATGGTCAAAATCATCCATAACTGAGACTCTGTCTATAGAACTGAGCTTCCTAGAAGAGGGATTGTGGCTGGGAGGGCCCTTTGGACCCTGGTGAAGAAAAATGGACACTCTGGTGATGGGTACTGTAAACACATATGCATGAAAAGTATAAAGTATTGCAAATCCTGACCCCTCAACAAAAAATATGTCTTTTTAAAAGCAGCCAGTGTATAATGGGAGTCCTACGATGTAGGCAAAAAATAAAAGAGCACAAAGAATATTTGAAGAAATAACTACTAAAAGCCTCTGATTTTTCATGAGAGATTGTAACTGACAAATCCAGAGGATGGGCTCTTTCTGGACACTGGTTCCAGAAATTATTATCAAGACAGCTTTTACTCTTATTTTTGACATCAATGATGGCTTAAAGTTAGATTCATTCATACTCAGTCATTTAATACTATAGCCTACTTCAGACCCTGACAGCAAGGAGCACCGTGGCGAGAACAAAATTATAAATAAAAGGTGGGTGAAGTTTGTTGGGGAGAAAGCTCGGGGTGCAGGCACTGAGATGCAAAGGCCTTGAATACGAGAGCAGATGACACTGATCCCAGCATGAACCCACACGGCATCTCTGAGCAGGACGACTTTATGGCCAGAGCACAAATGGTGAGTTTGGTTGACGAAACACTGCTGGAATTGGTCCCTGGCTGCAGAGAACTGTTTGGAAATCCCTACCCCCTAATAGTCAAAGAAATAAAAAGGAACAGATCTGGGTTCAAATTCTATTTCATTTTTTAGCAAGTATTTAACTTCTGTGAGCCTCACTTTTATCATGCATAAAAATATACTAACAATACCTGGCTTTGGGTTTGAGTGAATTAATTCCTTATGAAGTGTTTATCTTAGTACCAGGCACAGGCTCACTTTTCAGTACTGACTATATTTAACTACTTACTACATTTAACATTTCACAGTAAAAGGGAATTTGTGGAATGGACAATGAATCTGAGTATGGGTTTGCAGATGTAAATGCTTATTCAGCTCCTCTGACTTCTCTTCAGTAGAAGCTGGACACTGACCTTCCTGTTTTTAAAAATAACATGCATTGGAAGACAGGCTTTTATCAGTTGTGTCTGTCAGGGTAATTGTTTCCGTCTGTGACATAGCACTGTGCAAATGTTTTTTATTTCTATTTAATCAGATCCTCTTTGTCTTTGATGAAGTCTTCAATAATCAGAATCGTTCTTGCACAGCTGTTATAAATAAGGAATTTATAGCTACATAAAGTATGAAATACAGTCTAACAATTTTTATCCATTTGCTCTCAATGATACTTATTCAATAGTGATCTGATTCTTTTCTTTATTTAAGGCACCAAGTTTGCTTCACATTCAGTTCTTGTAATAGACTCATACTCAATTGATCAATTTTTCCATCCTGGGCCAAATTGGTTCAAATGTTCATACATTTTACTAGTCTTGACCAAGTGAGTATGTGTGTGATTGTGATGAATACATAGTAGTAAGATCTAGTTTATGAGCTTCTTTCAGTCTAGAATCAAAGAATAAAATGAGTGATCCAGAGAGATAAGGAGCAGAGATAAGAGATAAGTCCAGCAGATAAGGAGCTTGCCTGAAAAGTAGAAAACCTTTGTTTAAACACTTGTTCAAACCCAGTATTGCATATGGTTGCCCAAGTACTGCCAAGAGTATTCCCTGAGGACAGAGCCAGATGTAAGCCGTGTAGCCCCAATTCAAAATCAAATCAATAAAATTAGTATTTTTTAATAAGAGAATAGGCCCAAAGATTAACGTGTTAGCAAATAAGATCTAAATGTATAAAGCAGCTGAAGTTGCGACTTAACATCAAAGAACTAGTCTTCCATGTGTGAGGCCTTAGGTTCGACTTCTAGCACCACCACCAAAATAAGTATAAAATCATGTGATACGACTAGCCACCACCTTCACTGTCCAGATGCTGGGAAACTACCTCACGACCAGATTAACAGAGCAAAACCAGTTCGAGCCCAGGTGGGCGGCTCCCAGAAGTGGGAATCACTGGGAATTCGTCAGATGGAGTCAGGGGTCGGCCCTTCCCCTCCATTTTGCCGAGCCTGGTGGCCTTGCCCAGGAGCTGCCCTGGGGCCACCAGCCATAGCATGAAGAGCCTCACAAGCAGCTGGGGAAGCTGGAACTCGGCTCGCCCCGGGCCCAGCTGACCATGGGGCCCCGGGGAGGACAGATGGGTTTTGGGAATGGGCCCATCTCCTCTGGGGGTCCCGAAGCAGCAGGATGAGACTCGCCCATCACACTAGCCACCACCTTCACTGTCCGGATGCTGGGAAACTACCTCATGACCAGATTAACAGAGCAAAACCAGTTCGAGCCCAGGTCGCGGGGCCACTTGCGGTTGCACGGTCCATTAAAATAGTGGAAACAGTGGATGTCCTTTGATGCACTGCATTCCACGATGTGCAAGGGGGGCGGGAGGGAGAGATGGAGAGGAGAGAAATGACATACAAAACCTGCCAAGTGGTTGAAGTGTGGGAGGGGGAGGGAGGTGGGGACATTGGTGACGGGAGATGGGTTTGGGTAGAGGGATGGGTGTTGGAACACTGTGGAACCAAGACTCTACATGAGCATCTTACAATTGTATGTCTAAAATGGTGTAATAAAATTTGGGGGGGAAATAAATAAATAAATAAATAAGTAAATAAATAAATAAAAAAGAAAGAAAAAGAATCAGGGATGTAGATATAGCTCAGCTTTGCATAAGCAAATTAGGTTTGTCCCCTGGCACCACTAAATTCAAATAAATAAATAAATAGATAAATAAATAAATAAGAAAAAATTGCATTTAATCTACTACATTTTCCCTTTCTTTATTAAACATTGTTCTTATGCAGTGGAGCAGTCTAATAATCACAAGGACCAAGACGGTTAATAAAAGATGGGGAGAGTAGTTCACAAGGAAGGACTATATTAACTGGGCTCTATGTATGTTCCCGGCCCAATTGAAGATACAAGGTACCACAAGAATTCAGCATTTTTACTCACGGTTCTGATTCTACTGTTCAGAGGCAGATGTTGTCTGTCTGATGCTTGGGCTCACCCAGGGACAACAGATGTTGGGGAGCCGCTGAGGTCCCTAACAATACCAGTAAGAGAGTTCCCTTCTACTTCCAAAGCTGGCGGGAATGGATGAAAACTCAGGAATCTGGCACAGTTTTAAAAGGCCTTACTATCACAGGTTCTGATATACAACCCAAGAATGGGAAAAATTCTGGACTCTGCATTCCCGGCTGGGCCTCAGCCACGTGTAGGCCAAGATGGCAGCCACCACAGAGAATGTTAAAGCCCAACAGAGAATGGAGAGAACAGAGAGAGGAAAACACCAAGGGAAGCCAAAATGGCAAAAAGGCCCCTTCTTCTTATCCTAGCTTCTTTTATAGACTGAAACCCGCTAAAATCTTTCCAGCCCAGCCCATTGTGGGTTGGGCTATCTAGAGATGTAGCCAGGGGCAAATGACCCTTCTGAAATGTGTAGATCTTTAGGTGAGCCTTTGGCTCAAGCTTCACAAAAGCCAGAGCTGATTTCCAGAGGCAAAATCTCCCTAGCAGAGAGAGGAGGGGCTGCATCTCTGAACCAGAAAGCAGTTTCAGAATGTAATTTGTAGGAAATGGCATTAATACTTTTTACCATGAATAAAAAAAAATTATGTGATACCTGATGGCATTACCATGCAAATAAAACAGCATATTTATATAATAGTTCAGTGCGAGTAAATCTGAGTCTAAAAAGCCAGGATTTTTAAACCATCAGTTGGAGTTTTCCAGATGCAGAAAGGGGAGGTGGATGGGGTAGGCTTTTGTTTTAGTTTGGTTTGATTTGGTTTTGGGCCACAACTGACAATGCACAGGTCTTACTTCAGGCATGGTGCTCAGGGATCACTCCTGGAAGTGCTCAGGCAATCATATATATTCTGGGATTGAACAGGAGTTTGAACAAGAGTTTTCTACTTTCCAAGCAAGCTACTTATCTGCTGGTGTTTGCATGACCATGGGGTGCCAAGGATCAAACCTAGGTTGGCGGCATGCAAGACAAGTACCATAACCACTGTACTCTGGCTCTGGCCCTGGGGTGGATGAGTTTGGTAAGGTAGAATAGCATGGCCAGGGCAGCAGGGAAAGGGCAGTAGTGCGGGCAGAGGTGGAAGCACAGAGCTGCATGGCAGTCAGGGGAAAACTGGCCAGGAGATAATAAAGGAAGACCAGGAGAATCACACCAGCAATCTCAGATTTGAAACAGGAGGTAATAAATTGGAGTGGGAGTTCTTGCATGAAACACAATGAGAGTTTTAGTCTGGAAGGACTGTTCAGTGGCTAATGAGGCGAGCTGGAGTGGGGTAGAATCTGGTTGTAGAGACCAGTTTGAAGACACACCATGAGCCGGGAGATAGATCAAAGTGAGCACCGTTCCCAAAGTGAACGATCCTGCTAGAATGATCTGTGGGGCAATAACTCCTACTTGCTTAGGGTGCCATTCAGTTGGGGGTGAGTGGGGACTGAACAGGACACTCATTCTGTACCCCTGAAAATAATTAGCTTTCCACGGGGTGATGAGTCATTTATTTTCTGGAAAGGAGGCCCTAGGCCAAATAAGGGTGGGCGTCTCAGTCTAGATAATGAGAGCCTGCAGCAAAATAAAGGGACTAGAATGGAGATGAGAGTGGCCAAGAACAGCCACGACACTGAGACATGGGCAACAGCATAGCAGCTACTTCATCAATTAAAATCTCAGATTGAGAGTCATAGAAATAGTGCAGTGGGGAGAGCACTTGCCTTTACACATGCTCAACCCAGCATGACCATCACAAATGATCTTACTTTCATTTACTTTTTCTCCTTACTCATGAGCAAGGAGCAAGCCCTGAATACTGCTCGCTATGGCCCCAAACCAAAAATAAATAAAATTGCAAAAAGACTGCAAGTCTCCCGAGAATCTACCAAGAAGACAGGAAAGTGAATTCTAGGCATTCACGCACACATATTCACACAGACATGATAATAAGAGCAGAAAAATGGAACCAAATGGTGGAAGATGGAATGTTGGCAGAGGTAGATGGAAACAGGCAGAGCAGAGCCTAGGACGAGGAACTCCAGGCCTGCAGAGGGAAAGGCTGCTGCAAACGAATGGCACAGCACATGAAGACCTCAGCGATGGTCACTGGGATGGGCTCTGTAACTGAGCATCAGTAAGAGCTTGCTACAAGGCTGTGCATGAACCGCAGGATTCAGGCTCCTTTCCTTAGCTTGTGCCTGCAGCACACAGATGCTTCCCTAACCCAGTCCACTCCACAGGGGGTTTCCTCTGGAAAAAATCCAACCAGTCTGTGTCCAGACTTGGGGAACCAGACACATCAAAGAGTAGGAAATAGAATTATAAGCAGGAAATTAAATAAAAGTATTTATCCTAAGCAATGGGATCCCTCCTTCAGTCACTCTATCTCACTTGGCCCGCAGAAAAGAAGCTGCCATCTGGTCACTGCCAACCAAGCCAGCAAAGGACAAGGAGGCACTGTGTATCCCTAGGGGGAAACCTGTGGCCATCGCACGGGGTTGTCCTGTGTAAGATGCTTTCTCTCTGAGTTTGCTCTCCAGTGTGATGCCCCTAGCAACTGGCCCCATCTCTCCAGGCATGCACATCTCCTCAAAGGCTTCCAGTACTTTGAAGTAGGAATAGAAATCAAAAGAAATGAAAGAGAGAGTTTGAGATCAGGACAAAATGAACCTAGAGAAAGGTGCCAAAAGAGACTTATAAAGTAGAATATATAGTATCAGAGAGATAAGATGAGCCATAGTGGGTCTGGAATGATAGTTGAGCACATGATATAAGGTGCTTGCTCTGCACGCAGCCAACTCTAGTTCCATCTCTGGCACAGCCTTGCCTGGAGTATACTGGGCCCCCAAAAACTAAGCTAAAGATGGTAAGCCCTGGTACACAGTACATAAGAATGAGATGAAGCTCACATTTTAAAAATTAATAATGGTAAGAAATCAGTTACAACTAAATAAATGGTAAGAAATCAGTTACAACTAAATATTCTGAAAATTAAGGACAGAGTAACCATAATAAAGACTCTTGTGCTCTGATCTCCCCTTCTCCATTAGGGAAATAAGCCCCACAAGTTCATGTGCCAAAGCAGTGAAAGACATTTCCCAGCCTGCCCTCTGAGAACTAGGAAAGCTACTAATGAAATTCAAGGCTCTTCTGCCAGGGCCAACAGTCAAAGCAACACATAAGACAGCTTTATGGGGACATCACTGCTGCAGGCAACAAGGTCAGAGGCCCTGGTTCCTGCCACAGAGTATGACATCCAGGAGACAGGAGTGAGGAGGGAACTCCATAATTCTCTGAGAGAACTCCTCAGCACCTCCATTTCTTTGGGTTTCCAATTCCTAGCCCCCAGCATAAGGGTATCAGATTAGCTCCGGCTTGCCTGAACTCTGGCCATGGGAGAGACTAGAGAATTGAGAAGCTGCTATCAGTTTTGAGCATAAAAGTCTTACTTTACCCTACACCATACAATTAATCATCACAAATGGACTTTTATTGATTTATTTTCTTATAGTTTCATTTGCCATTACTTTAAGTTTTGCTGGAGCAAGTTATGTGCCTGTCAAGGGGTTGAGGGTAGGAAGGAACCCGGGGACACTGGTGGAGGGAGGGGAACACTGGTGGTGGGTTAGGTGGGTTAGAGTTGAGTGTTATATGAAAAGTCTCTAAAATGACTTTGTAAATCATGGTGTCTTAATAAAAGCTAAAATAAGAAGGAAGGGAAAAAAACCAAGGCAGGGTGAGAGATATAGTACAGGGGGTTCAGGAACTTGCATTGCAATGGCCGAGTCCAGTTTGACCTCAGGCCCTGCATATAGTCCCTGGGCCCCTCCAGGACTGATCCAGGAGTACAGTTGGATGTGGCCCCAATACAAAATTAATAAAAATTAAAAATCAAAACAGAGGCTTGAAAAATAGTATAGGAGGTAATGTACTTGCCGTGCATGCGGCTGACCTCAGTTAGACTAAAGCCTGGTTCAATCCTCAGCACTGCGATGGTTCCCCCAATACCACCAGGAGCCGCTCCTGAACTCAGGGGCAGGAGTAGTCCCTAGGGACTACAGGTATGATTAAATCCCTCCAAAATAACATATATATATATTTTTGGGGGTGGGGGATCACAGCTGGCGATGCTCAGACATTGCTCCTAGCTCTGCACTCAGAAATTACTCCTGAGAGTGCTCAAGGGATGATATGAGATACCAAAAGAACGAACCCAGGTTGGTCGCCTTACCAGCTGTACTATCTCTCCAGCCCCTATGTTTTTGTACTTGTTCTGAATAATAGTTTTCCCTTAAAAACTCTCCCACAAATCTGAAGGTAAAGAAGGGAAAGCAGGTGTATGGAAACGGACAAGGCTTGTGTTTCAACATCTCCTACTGTGTTCCTGTCTCTCTCTCTTAGCCCACACTGTCCTCTGCAAAGCTCAAGAGACAGGTCCTGGGCTTCCAGCACAGGCAGGCACAGCGAGGTGTCCTGTGCTGGGAAACTCACTGAACCTCTCATCTTCAACTGTGACACAGAGAATGTTGACAATACCCACTACATCACTGAAGCAATATAGGAAAAACACCAAGAATATGGAAGTCTCTCAAGCTTGAGGCACTGTTTCCTCTCTGTACTTTTCATCCCAGGAAACTCTGGGAGAGCCTGACTGCCAGGTTTGTAAACTTGAGAGAAGTTTGTGCATTTGAGAGAAAAGAGCTATGCTTATTTCCCCTTGCCCTCTATACCTTCCCCTTGCCCAGACAGACCCGCTGAGTGGGGGCCAGAGTGCTGGTCACATTTTCATTTCTCATGAAAGGAGAAACAGGCTCCCGTCATGTTGGCATCAAGCCTCAGCTGATTTTTGTGTAAAATTCAATGAATATTCCATTATTACCAAGACTCCCAGGTCTAACACAGGATTTCTATTTAAAATTATGACAGGGGCTGGAGAGAGAGGTACAGGGATTGAGGTACCAGCACTGCATGTGGCACACTCTGGTTCAATCCCCAGACCTCATCTGGTTCCCTGACCATTCCCGGCTCCAGCAGCTCCATGTCCTCAGCCTTGGCACTGAACTTCCTTCCTGAGGATTGCCAGGAGGGGGGCCCTCAATCTCCTGAGTACCGCTTGAGAGGTCAAAATAAATAGCAAATGAAATTATAACGGAGTAGAATTATAAATTTAGCTGATATGTGGATATAGGTTCTAACATTAACACTCAACAAAATGAACAATAATTTTCAAAATGTTTCCAACTGAAAAGGCTCCATATTAGGAGGCACCTAATATGGAGTATGGCACCATAGTATGGCACCCCTTCTGGGACCTGAGGTCACTCAAATGAGGAGCCCCCAGTGAGGCGCCAGGCTACTCACCGTCGGCATTCAGATGGCCACAGATGGGCTGTGCTTCATCTGCTCCCCCAGGACGAGCGGTCTGTTCACTCCAGCAGGAGTCCCCTCCATCCCAGGAGGTGCAGTGCACTCCACTCACACCTTCAGGGGGCCCGGAAGCAGGGGTGGGAAGTCCAGCAGGAAGCTCTCTTGGAGCCTCTGCACAGTTGTCTTTCTGTGCTTTCCCATGCGACTTTCAGGAGCCCCATCACTCTCTGCCTGCCTGACCTGGCAGCTGTCCTGTTTCCTGGTGAGCTGGAGGAGCTGGTCCATGTCCTTGGTGAATTGCAGCAGGGTGCCCTCAGCCAGGCTCCCAGGGAGGCCCCCAGAGCCATAGTGGGGAGTCTTTGCCAAGAGCAGGTGCTCAGAGCAGCGAAGAGCTCCTGCATCCTCCCTGTCCCCTGAGTTGGCCACCTGGGAGAGGCTGCAAGGACCCATGGACAGGGAGAAGTAGGAGTAATCCACAGCGGCATATGTCAGCATGAAGTTGATGGTGACGATGGGTGCCAGAACATTCACCTGCCCCACCAGGACAAAGGCCATGGTGATCATGCTGGTCAGGCAGATGGCAGCAATTGGTGTTTTATTGGGACCTTTCTGTGGAAAGAAAAATAGCATAAATAGCATGACAGGCCCACAGCAGCTCTGGAGGAAAGGCATGTTCTCAGACAGAAACAAAAGTCACCATGGCCCAGCCACTTCTTCCCGACTCCTGGTCTGTGAACAAACTTGGGATAAAGCTGTCCAATGAAGGCATGTCTGGGGCTCTGTGGAATGAGCGTGAAACCCTGTAACACGCTGGACACACAGCTGCCCTTGGCTTCCTTGGGCATACAGGGATAACTGCAGACCCTGAACTACCCACGTAGCTCACCTTGTCTCTTTCATTGGGGTTTAAAGTCTTCCACGGAAATCAAAAGATGAGCAAAGTTGGGGCCAGAGAGATAAAGAGGAGGTAAGGCCTCCTATTACTGTGCATGTGGCGGACCCCAGTTGGATCCTTAGCCCATATGGTTCCCCATCGAGCACCACTAGTGGTCTCCTCTGAGGGTAGAGTTAGAAACAGCTCCTGAACACCACCAGGAATGATCCCTGAGCACAGAGCAGGAATAAGACCTTAGCATTGCTCTGTGTGACCCCAAACAAGGAAAAAAAAGGAGGGTGTCTTAAAACAAAGGAAAGGCTAGATATTCAGGCCAGCACTTTGATAAGGGTGAGTTGTAAAATGATAAAATCACTGAATAATTAACTTCTCATTATCAAAACTACCACAAAAATGGCAGGCCACAGAAAGGGAAGAGATATTTGCCACACATGTAAGTGACAAAGGGTATTCAGAATAGTCAAAGAATGCACGCAAAATAATTAGAAGACAAACAACTCATTAAAAGCAAGGACTGAAAGTCTAGTTAGCATATTTTAAAAAATGCCCAATTTCATTACTGATGCAAATTAAAACTATTGTGAGAAACCATAAACACTGATACGATCAAATATGTCAGTGAGATACCATAAACACTGATATGATCAAATATGGCAGTGAGATACCATAAACACTGATATGATCAAATATGGCAGTGAGATACCATAAACACTGATCTGATCAAATATGGCAGTGAGAAACCATAAACACTGATACGATCAAATATGGCAGTGAGATACCATAAACACTGATATGATCAAATATGGCAGTGAGATACCATAAACACTGATCTGATCAAATATGGCAGTGAGATACCATAAACACTGATACGATCAAACATGTCAGTGAGATACCATAAACACTGATATGATCAAATATGGCAGTGAGATACCATAAACACTGATACGATCAAATACGTCAGTGAGATACCATAAACACTGATATGATCAAATATGGCAGTGAGCTACCATAAACACTGATATGATCAAATATGGAACAGGAACACTTGTCCAAGGTGGTGGATAAATTAGTCCAACTACTTGGAAAGAGCTTGGTCATGTAATGAGAGAAACATATCTTACAACTGCAATGGGTATGGAGGTTGAAGGATTTCTGCATCTGTACAGTCTACCGGATAGAATTTTCATATTTTCATTATACTGTCCATGATAGCCCCAAATTCCCCTCAACAGCAGAATGGATGAATAAATTATGGCAAGTAAGGCAATGCTGTAGAGGATGATAATTTTTTTTAAAAGCTGCTGCTGCAAGCAGAAAAATAAATGAGCTCATAAGCATAATGCCACATGCAAGAAGCCTGCTGTATCCATACGAAGTTTTAAAACAGAACAAAATTAAACTATTCTGTTTAGAAATGCCTATGGAGGAAATAAACCAAGGCTGGCAGATTATGGTCTCTGGACCAGATCTGGCCACTGTGTATTTATGTATGTCCACAGCTAAGAATAGTTTTACAGTCGTAAATAGCTGAGAAAATAAATCAAAAAGCAGTGTAACAATGGGTCTGGAGGGACAGCACATGCCTTGCCTGCCTTGCCAGTGTACGGCCGCGAGTTCAAATCCTCAGTGCCCCACACGTGCTGAGAGCGGTTCTGGCAGCTCTGCTCTCTGCCATCCCCACCACAAACAATTTCTCACCTCATCAAAGCCGGGTGTGTGGACCCCTTAGTGAGGACCAGAGTTCAAAAGATGCACCAGCAACAGAAGCAGGAAGTGCAACAGTGTCTGAGCACCACAGCAATCCCCACAACCATAAACTGTATCTCCACTACAAGTGCAAGCCCTGGCAAGTGTGTGCACAAGTACAACCATAAACCTGCCAACTCTGGTGAGTACCGAGGCCAGGCACGCAAGCCCCACAACCAAAAAGTGTGGCCTCTGTGAGCATAGTGGCTTAATTAAAACGTGCACACACAGGAGCCAGGGCAACAGACAGCAGGCAGGGCACTTGCCTTGCACATGACTAACCCAGGCTCAACCCCCAGCACCCCATTTGGTCCCCAAGCACTGCCAGGAGACCTGAGTGCAGAGCCAGGACTAAGCACCGATCATTGCAAGGTGTGGCCCCAAACTCCAAATAAATAAAAACAAAATGTGCAAACATGTCAGGAGTTTGTGACCCCTACGATTACAACATCAACAAGAACAAAGAAGGGAAGGAAGAGGAGAATAGGGGGAAATGAGGATATTTTGTGACAGGAGAAATTTACATTGAAATATCCACTTTTTAAACCAAAAGTTTTGCTTCTCCGGAACTCGGCCACTCCTACCCTCTGTGGTACTTCCTGTGCCTTTGGAGCTACGGACAAGGATGAGTGGTTGGGAAGGGAGCACACGCCTACAGAATCTGAATGTTCTCTACTTGGCTCTTTTCAGAAAAAAGTTCACCTATTGCTGAGTGAAACTACAAAGAAATCAAGAATGTTAATATATTCCTATCAGGAAACCAAGACAGCAGCTCCTATAGAGGGGCAAACTGGCCAGAGCCAGGTGGGCAGCTAGAATTCTTGGGAGGAAGTTACAGGACGTTTACTTCAGACTTATTCTTTACAAGGTTAATTGGTTTTAGGACCTTTTCTGTATTTTTAGATATTTAATATGCTTTGTAAAGTTTCTTATGTTGCCAATTAAAAAAAATTGGTAATAAGATTTAAACATATGTAAAGAAGCTTTGGGGGGAAGGGTATAGGAAGGTGCCGAAGTTAAATGCTAAGTGACAAACTGAAAAATAATTGTAACTCATATCACTAGGAGTTCATCTTACAAAGAGCTTCGAGCCCCTGGGAAGAAAAAAGACCCAACAACCACTGCAAACAAATGACTGACTCAATATTCAGCTTGTTCATATTAAGAGGAATGATTAAATCACAAGTATCCTAAGAAGCACTTCTTACTAGATACTTGCAAAAACTCACACTTGCCAATGAGCTGGAGGCAGATTTTGTCTCAAAACAGGAGAGAAATAAATTTTGTTTGTTTCATTTCTGCAAACACCTCCGTGCCCACGGCAAGCATCCAAATGACAGTCCTCAGGCCTGTGTCTAAATATTTACAACTACAGACCCGATGAACAAGTTGTTGAATCAAACTGTTTATCATCCATCCTGGGCAAAGACACCTTCGGGGCAATGAAGAAGGAGAGGCTGGAGCCTGGAAATCCGGCCTGCCTCTGAGTTCTTCCCTGGTCGCTGGCCATGGACAGCCTCTGGCTCACCTCCTCTCTTCCTGGGTCATAACTCAGGAACTCGCCCCTTGCATGGACACTGAGAAGACAGACTCCAGAGCAGAGGTGCTGGCATATGCTGGAGGGTGGGTGGCATCTGTGCAGGGAATCCGCGAGTGCGGCATGCCTGCACCATGCTGAAAGGTAGGGATGGGGTCCGGTGGGCACACTACTGGCCCCCACCCTATGGCAGTTCTTATACATCAGTGTTTATTGATCTGAGCCTAAGAGTAGTTCTGGTTGTGCGAAAACAGGGATTATCATTGCATGTAGAAGCAAAAAAAGATACAAATCCCAGGGAAGGTACTCTGGTGGTGCAAACAGAAATTAAAACTGCCTTTGTCTTTGGTCCAGCAAACCCACTTAGGACATTTAAACAGTAGGAACATGTGCACATACACAAACACACACTCAAGATCATTCTTTGTAGCACTGTTTAAAGGGAGCCAGTTAAATAAACTCTGGTATATCCTTATAATGAAAACAGAATGAGAATATCCATTCACATGAATAAATTTGATTTTTAGTGATACAAACCTGAAGCTTATGTGCTAAAATGCAATGTCACTTTGGCAGTAAAAATTAAAAAAGATGAGATAATTCTCTCTACAGTAATATGGAAGTTAGAGTTCTAAGATTGACTATGCTTAGGGTTTATTCCTGGTTCTGTGCTCAGGGATCACTCCTGGTGGTGTCTGGGGAATTATATCTGGTGCTGGGTGTTGGATAACCCCTGTTGATGAGAGTTAAGACAGAAGGCCAGGATTCTGAACCTGGCTGGTCAGCTATAAATAGGGCCCAAGAGAGCATCCGGGGGGGATTTTCTGGTGCCTAGTTAGCAGCAGAGCCACAAGACCAAGGCCAGGACTCAGAGGGCTGGCCTTAAAGAAAAAGGTTCTGAAAGGAGAGGACCTGGTGAAGATGAGAAAAGACAGAGAGACAAAGAAGCAGAGATAGAGAAATAGAGACAGAGAAAGAAATAGAACAGAAACATAAAAACAGAGATACAGAAGCAGAGAAAGGGAAAAAAGAAACAGAGATAGACAAAGAGAGAGAAAAAAGAGGCCCTGAAGAGATAAGCCCTGAATCGAGAGGACCTGAGAAGAGAGGTCCTGAAAAGAGATGCCCTGAAGAGAGTTGTTCTGAAGAGAGAGGGCCTGAAGAGAGAAGCCTGCTGGAGAACCCGCTGAGAGAGACAGAGGTCCCTGGAGAGAAGTTACTGCCATGAGGTGGAGTGAAAGGTGAGAGAAGACAGATTAAATGGAGAGCTTCAAGAGCCTGTGGTGTTATTCCTTTATCCATTGGTCAGGGGGAACAGTTGTTGGCCCCAGATGCAGGCTAGGGACCTTAATAGATCGTGGAGTTCTTTTTGGGGACCCAGATAGGCCCCAGCATCTGCTTCTTTAGTTCTCCCCTGACCGTGTACTGTTGGGGTCTGGGGACCTTGGGGGGGGTCCCTTGGCCCTGGGGCCCCTATGGGCTGCCCCCTTTCCTGAGCCCTGAAATTTGGCATCGCTGAGTGGGCCACTTCAACTTCAACATTTGGCCCCGAACATGTAGTGACGCTGGACCCCACAATGGCCTAAACTTAGCATTAGATCTGGTAAACAGACCCTCAGTATTTGCTGAACCTCAATATGACCTCTGAACTTTAGACGAAAACCTGTTTGTGACTTCTCCAGTCTTGTTTTCCCTCCATGGTCATTGTTTCAACGAACTTGTTTTCCTTCTATAGACATTGTTTTGATCTTTTTAGAAAAAGTGAAGGAAAAAGGGGGAGATGTTGGATAACCCCCAGTAGCTGACAGCTAAGAAAATAGTTAAAAATAAAAACAGAAGGGCAGGATTCTGAGCATGACCTATGAAAAGGGCCCCAGGGAGAATCCAGGGGGCCAGTTAGAGAACTGTTGGAAGAGAGATAGAGGGCCCGTTTGCTGGAGAACTTGCTGGGAGAGAGACAGGAAAGCAGCTGGAGAGAGGAGAGAGTGGGGGCCTGCTGGGGCGCCTGCTGGGAGAATCCCAGTGGCCCTGCTGCCTATTGGAGAAACTGCTGGGGGAGAGATTCCTGGAGCGAGGTGGAGTGAGAGAAGACAGATTAAAAGGAGACTTTCAAGAGTCTGTGGTATTGTTCCATTATACATCAATTGAGGGGAATGGCTGTAGGCCCTGGACACACCCCAGGGGTGCCAAACCCCAATACTGTCGGAGACAGGGCTCTGACACTGGGCATCAAACCAGAGTGTGCGATGCAAGCACCTTATCTGTTGTACTACTGTGCCAGCCCCTTCCAACCTATATTAAATGAAGAAAAGCAAAGTATAAAATAAGGTATGTAGACCACCACCTTATTTGGTGAAACAGATGGATTTCAAAAAGCTACTGAAACAAGTACTGGTAAAGCCCGGGAAGAGGGCAAAGATAAAATGTATGATCAGAGAAAACTGTTCAGTGTATGTCCTTTATATTGTTTTAAACTCCTGAACTCCGTGATAATACCTAATAAATGCAATGTAAACAGATTCACAGACTTTCTACCCGAAAGGTATTAGAGCCCAGGCCCTGCTGACAGAGGGCAGAGAGAGGGAGATGCTGTGAGAGATCCGCAACTCTGTGACCTCACACAAGAGACACTCTGGGGACAGGAAGCAGGTGGCAGAGCACCCATGGGTGCAGCATGGTACAAATGAGCAACAGCTGGCAGTCTCCATTCACTCCTGTTTTTTTCTACTATTTTTTTAATCTCTAGTCATTCTCTTGGGCCCAAGAATGTCTCAACTGAGCATTCCATAACTCAAGTTCTCTATCTATTCAGGGCATAATAAGGAACAGGGAGTGGGACAGAGCAATAGTACAAGCAGGTAGGCATTTGCCTTGCATGCGGCCAATGTGGGTTCGATCCCGGCATCCCATATGGTCCCCCAAGCACCAGGAGTAATTCCTGAGTACAGAGGCAGGAACTCCTGAGCATCACTGGATGTGACCCAAGAAAGCAAATATATATATACTTATTTATATATAAATATCACTTGATCACTTGAACATATATATATATATATATATATATATATATATATATATATATATATATAAATGAAGAACAGGGGCCAAGGCCAGAGGTGTGGGAAATCATAAACTAACATCAAAGGAAGGAGAACCCCAGGGACAGAGTCAAAGAACAGCTCCCCCAGCATGGGGATAGTCTTTGCACCGACTTGGAGAACGCTGAGTAGAGATCTGCGCTGCTTCCCAGATTAAGGATGCCTTTTTAATGTGTTTAATTGCCCATTAACTGCCAAGAGTAATGTTAAAATGTATAATTATGATATTGACATTTTCTATTTTTATTTTAAGAACATTTTATGGAGGAGCCCTGGTTTATAACATTAATAACGGAATCTATTTTGGGGGGGCTTTTGTTTGTTGTGGTTTGTGGTTGGTACCCAGCAGGGCCAGAAGAAAACCCCAGCTGTGCTCAGGGATCACCCTATGGTCGCATGCAAGTGATCTACCCACTGGATCTCTCCGGACCACTGAATCTATAATTTATTAAAGGCTGTCGCCCTCCCCTGCCTGATGCAGAGTGCAAGAAGCCTCATGGACAGAGGGTGACCCCTGCTCAGGATGAGGCTGGAGCCCAGAGAGCAGGGCTGAGAGAAACGGCTCTTCCTTCTCACTTGATACTTGATCCCAGAGAACATGAATGGAGGTTCCATCAGAAAGACCAAAGCAATTTAGTGGCCTTCCCACCAATTTAATGGTTCTCCCACTCTCCAGCCCCCTCAGGTTCCTGGCCACGTATACAATTTCCAAAGAGACACTTACCCCTTGACCCAGGCAGGCCAGAGCAGGAATCACTTTCTCCTGGGCAATGCACTGCAGGATCCGGGGGGCTCCGTACAGGCCTCCCATACAAGAGGCCAGGGATGAGATGTAAAGGCCCAGGAGAAACAGGAAGCCTACTAGGGACACCTGTAGGAAGAAGGGGTGCCGTTACCAGTGCAAAGAGAGCTTCCATCTCTGCAGCTCCCCCAGCACCCGTTTTCACCATATAGCCTCAAAATCAGTATTCCTCAACCACTGGTCCATGGACTAATCCTGGTGCAGATGTAGGAAGGTGGAGGGCTGAAGAGACAGTAAAGAGCATAAAGCCTTGCACATAACTGACTTGGTTGGGTTCAGCACCCAGTACCACATACAGACCCCTCAGTACTGCCAGGAGTGACACTAAGCACAGAGCTTCAGTTAAACCCAGAATACTATCAGCTGTGGCCCAACCATCCACTGGTTTATCCCATTGTTGGTGGTGGCCTGTGTAGCCGTATGCAGGACAGGAGTCCACAGGGTGAACCGACTGTGGGTGGTACCCAGCAGGGTCAGAAGAAAACTGCTGAAGGCTGGTGCTGTGCATCCAACCTCCTGCATATGGCTGCCCCCTTTACTGCTGTTTCAGCATGATCGGCAACACAGTCTGCCTCAAATCGTGTATGCACCAGACTCATCTGGAGAGCTCATTTAAACTAATATTTCTGGGCCCCACTTCAAGGTTCTCCCTTCAGTAGGTTGGGGTGAAGGCCCAAGAAATTAATTTCCCATTTCCCAGGGGATGTAGATACTGAAGGCCTAGGGACTCTGCATTGAGAAACACTGGCCAGTTGAATGCTGAATGGCCTCCTGCTGCTCAGCTCTGCCCATCCCTGAGCTCTGCTGGAGGTTATCCCTGAATGTGCTTCTGATCATAACGCTCCATCAAGCAGACTCCCTCTGCCCTGTCTCCCCAGGCCATGTCTGTGGTCTTTCCAGGCCATACCCCCACCTGCAAGTCTTCATCTGCAGGTTTCCCCAGTTGGCTGGAGTCTTCTGATCACACCCCTAAGCCGTTCACTGGTGATTATGTCGTAAACTCCCAAGTGTGTCTTAAGACTCAGCACTAGCCTCCACTCCTCCACCCCACAATGGCCCTCACCATTGTGGTTGTAATTTAGAGCTCTGCAGAATCACAGCATGAAGGGGAGCACCAGTCACACTGTCTCTTCTGCTGGTCTGGAAGCTTTGTTCCACACCCTAATACACTCAGAGCCAACACAGAATACAAGTGTTGATTTGGAGCACAATGGAAGTGTTGACAGACACTCAGTGTATGAAAGGCCTGCGCAAAACCACCAAGTAGAGTAAGAGAAAGCACAGTTGCTGTGCTCGGTGTCAACAGGTCAGAGCTGCTGTGCAGGCAGCCATGTACAGGCAATGATCTCCTTACTCTCCTCTCACCACTGAGCAGAGACACGATTTCCTTATGAACCTTATCTCACTCGCCACTCTTTTTACATAAAACTATCATTCAGTCCATTTTCTCAAATATAAAACAAGTGTTGATCTTCATGTCTGGATAAATTCAAGAGTCCCCTCTGTCATCCTCCTGCCTGAATCCTCCCTCAACCTTTCTGACACTCCTCTCCACACCGAGGGAGGGGTGAGGGCGTGATCTGAGTGTGGTGGCACAGGACGTCTTCATTAGCACAGTAACGACCTGCACAGCTCTGCTGCAGCTCTCGTGGAATTTCATCTCTAGTGTCACATGGGACTGTGAAGTGGCTCACTGCTGGGCCAGGTGGAAGTGAGAATTTACTTGAGCAAATGTGTGTTCACAGCTCTTCAGAGGGAAAAAATAAGGTGTCTTTGGCCACGCCGGTCTATTTGAGCCATCACAAAACATTGTTTCTCAAACATCTAAGAATAGAGCTCCCATATGACCCAATATCTTGGTATCTACCTCGAAAACACAAAAACAAAAATTAATTCTAAAAGGTACCTGCACACCTATGTGCACTGTCTTCCCGTTCATCATCGATTTGCTCGAGCGGGCCCCAGTAACATCTCCATATGTCCTGTCTCATGCTAGTAGAGCCCAAGGGCATCTGCTTGCTCCAGGAACATAAAGAGCCTCAATTCATTCCGGAATGAGGTCTATAATTGTTACTGGTATTTGGCATATCAAATACAACACAGGTAGCTTGCCAGGCTCTGCCGTGCAGATAGCATACTCTTGTAGTCATCTCTAAGTTCGGCACTTATTGATAACAGCGCAGCCACAAGCGGCCGCGAGAGCTGGGCTGTGATAGGCTGGTCTGCTGGGTGGAGTTCTGACGAGAGAGAAGTCCGGATGTGGAAAATGGAGGCCCTCATGGAGTGGGGGGTCGCCTGGCTTGTTGCAAGGCTCTGCTGGGGTGGCGGGGCAGGGCTAGAACCCACCATCCCTCCTGGGCGCCTCGTGAGCAGCTGGGCACAGGGAGAGCCAGTAGCAGCTCTGCCCCATGTCTGTGAGTCTCTGGCCCGGGATACCTGAGCCAGATTTAAAAAAAGACTGCTGCAGGGTGGAACTCGATGAGCCGGGCTGTGATAGGCTGGTCTGCTGGGTGGAGTTCTGACGAGAGAGAAGTCCCGATGTGGAAAATGGAGGCCTTCATGGAGTGGGGGTCGTCTGGCTTGTTGCAAGGCTCTGCTGGGGTGGCGGGCCAGGGCTAGAACCCATCATCCCTCCTGGGCGCCTCATGGGTGCCTCCTCTGGGCTCTCCCTGTGCCTCATCTGGGCACAGGGAGAGCAAGTAGGAGCTCTGCCCCATGTCTGTGAGTCTCTGGCCCGGCATACCTGAGCCGGATTATGTGCACACAGCAGTTAATACAAGAATCAGGATATTGAAACAATACAAATATCCAATGATAGGCAAATGGATAAGAAAATTGTGGTATATATATACACAATGGAGCACTGTGCAGTTACAAGATGAATCTTGCTACACTATAAGATGTGGGCTTGCTATAACCTGGATAGAACTGGTGGGTGGTGCCATGTTAAAGAATAAATCACAGGGAAAATAACAAATATGGATGTTCTGATTTAACTGTGGTAGACACAGAGAAACAAGAGCGGGAAGGTATTAAATAAGAGCAAACCTTAACCCTTAGTCCTAGGTTACAGAAATGCCAAGGAAGGGGAAGTTTATGTGTGTGGGGAGCCGGAGGAATGAAGAGTGGAACAATGATAACATGTGGGCACTGATCCAGGACAATGAACACAAGCAGGACTTGGACACTCTCGTGGGTTAGAGGTGAGGTAACTATGTGCATAAAACTTGTAAGAGCCAACGCTTGAAAAAACGTGACCCAAACTATAAAAAGTGACTTTAAAAAAAAGAATTTGCTAAAGATGTGGGAGAGGGAAGAGCTTTGGGTCAGAGGTGTGACGTTGGTGGCAATGCTTTGTAAATCACAGTGCCTAAAGGAAACACATTTTAAAAATTCTGTTTCTAAAAAAAAGGATCTGGGTGTGAACTACTCTAATTTCTTATTTAGTAGCCACCATGAAAACAGCCATCTCTATCTCTTTGCCCTGGGCCTTTATCTGAACTCCCATTTGCGCTTCAAAGAGATTTCCCCATCCAATGAAAGCTCATTTTCCCCCATGGAGGTCTGGATTCAAAGTCATTAACATGGTATCCATGTGACTTCATCAAGCTCCTGTGGCCCCTTGACAAACCTGGAGTGATATGCCATGAAACCCTGACAATCTCGGCAGGCCTAGTCCCTGCTGTCATCTCAGTGACTGAGTTCTCCATTTCAGCCCTGGTCCCACAAATCCACTGACAGTTCAGCTTTCGGGCATGTTCTTCCCTCTCTTGACAGCCAGGGTCCATAGGAACAAAGTGGGCTTTTCTCCCCAGGAGGACAGCGTGAGGTTCATGCTGAATGCAGAGGGCAGTAGGGCTGGCTGACTAGTGGACACGGGGCCAGTGGGCTCACTCCCTAGTCCTGAGCTCTGTCCAGCCCCAGTTTCCCAGCCCTTCCTGGTTTCCCCAGGCCCCTTTAACATGTAAAGTTAAAACACAACATTGATGAAAGTGACTACCTTGTGGGGTTTTCCTTGTGCTTTTATTTCTGTTGTTTCTTTGCCCAGTTTGCTGGTGCCAGATTTTAAATCCACAAACATATGAATGCGAAGCCTGTGATCTACTGCTGAGCTATATCCCAGATGTTCCACACAATTTTGCACAAAAATGTTTTGGGAAAATTTGTTCTCCTCTTATGGGGTGGGGCATGGAAGTGTGGGTATTTGGACCACATCCGTCAGAGCTCAGTGGCTAGTCCTGGCTCTCGGCTCATGCGTGATCCCTGGTGGTGCTTAGGTGAACCATATGTGAAGCTGGGTTCAAACCAGGCTTGGCAGGATGCAAAACAAGTGACTTAACCTCTAACCCAGGAGAGTGTACTATCACCCCGGAACCAAGAACTCATCCTACTTCCTTGATTTTGTTTTGGGGTCATACTCTGCAGTACTCAGGGATTACTCCTAGCTCTATGTTGTGGGGGTCGGGGAACAGTATTGGGGCTCAAACCTGGGTGGGCACATCCAAGGCAAGCGCCCTACTTACTGTACTCTCTCTTTGGCCCCTTTTCTTACTTCTTTTGCTAGTTAGCAAGCTCTGGACCTCCTTGATCTTTTTTTTATGTATAACAAAAGAATTTTTTCCTAGACCATATACAAGTTTATTTTGAAATAACTTCATTGCTTCTTTGAATTCCTTTTGAAGGGAACCGGGGATGTTGGTGGTGGGAGATGGGCACTGGTGGAGGGACGGGTGCTGAAACACTGTATGACCAAAACCCGAACATGAACTTTTTAATTATATATCTTTTTATTTGTATATCTCACGGTGGTATAATAAAATACTTAAAAAAAATAACTTCAGTCTATTTATTTTTACCTCACTGATACCAGCTATGCATGCAATTTTCTTGTCTATTACTAAATTATATGTGGATTTACTATTTTGACTTTTCCTACTCAGTTAGACAGAAGGGTTCACAGAGGGAAATGTATTCCCCCAAATAAACATCTCTGTCTGGAGCAGTGCCCCAGAGAGTAGCTAAACACAAGAAGCACACACCCTGTACAGAAGCACACACCCTGTTTTAATCCCCTTCCACACCCTACCTGATTAGGATTAAGCACACACCATGTTTTAGTCCCTTTAGGTAGATTGGCTGACACAGAGTTCACACCCTAGTTCCCCCCCCCCCCCGTTTAAATATCCCCATTCCACCTAATAAAGTGGAGTTATTCCTCCCAAAGTGGTTCATGGAGGCTTCTTTGTAGGAGCTCTACTCAACCTTCTTGTGGGAGCTCTACTCGACCTTCTTTGTAGGTGCTCTGCTTCCTCAGAAGTGTTTTGTAGCGGCTTCTTAGTGGGTGTTCTGCTTGACCTTCTTTGTGGGTGCTCTACTTACTTACTCAAATCAGACTTCACCAGCAACATCAACACCAGAGGAACATGGGAGTTGGAATTTAAGAACTACCTGCTATATGCTGAGTATGGCACTTGGCACAGATCATCTCAGAATCACTACCATGTGGGCATTGTTTTTCAGAAAGCAAAGCAAGAGCCAGAAAACTCTTCCTCTAGGCGAGGGTAAAGTGTGCTCTGAGAATCCAACTAATTAGAAACAAACCAGAGAAGCTTCAGGAGACATAGAAATACACCAGATGACCAGCTGCAGGTGGGTGGACAAACTCAGGGTAGCTCTAAATGGGTTCTGGCAGAAAGATCCCGAGACAAGCACATGAGTTGCTCTGTGAGAAGGGGAGTTCACAGAGGCTGGAGAGACAGTCCAGAGCTAAGGTTCTTTTCAATCTGGGTTTGATCCTTAGTACTTCACATGATCCCCTGAGTCTTACTAGGAGTGACCCCTGAGCACAGAACCTTAGCACCACAAAGTGTGACCCCCAAAGTAAAACAAAAGACAGGGTAACAAGCTCAAGGTGAGGCCTACTCTGCCTCTCAAACAGTTCATCGTTCTGGAAAGCTCAGAGACTGGGCTGGCTCAGAACAGAGCCAACTCCTCCAACAGGAAAACCAGAACAGTTTGTTAAAGCCACCTCAGGATGGACGGTCGCGTCAAGTGACCGGACCTTTCAGCTCCCACATTGCTCCAGGTACTGTGGCCCAACTTACTGCCTGAGTATAGAACCTCCTTCTGCCACTCACTCAGCCCTTGGGGAGCCTCAGAGGCAAGAAAGGGGAAAGTCTTTTTTTTTGGGGGATCCTGTTAGTGCTGTGTGTGGAGAGGCCGGGGAAAGCAATAGTGGACAGCGTTCCCCATAAGCAGCCGTGGCTGGTCCTGGTTCTGCTAACTTCCTCACTGTGCCGGCTCTGTTTGCTTCGAGAACCAAGAACTGGGTCTTCACTTACCTTAGAGGTTTAACAGCTGCCTCTTCTCAGAAAGTTGCAATGTCCCATCCTACATTGTACATGACTGCAGCAGGCCTCACTGCAGGCCTAGGGGGACAACGCCGCGGCTAGCCTGCACCAGCCTCGCTCAGGACAAGCACTCTGCACCAGCACCCCTCCTGGGCTCGTGCCCCCTCATTGCGCCCAGGGCCTTCCTTGCTATCCATAGGGATGCCCTCACACTCTAGCTGTCTGTGGCCTTCCTGGAATGCCAGACATGTGCCCTTCCTCCCACAGGCATATCCTCAGCCCTATCGCCCCCACAAAGCAGGGAAGGAGAAGAGAGAAAAGTCCCAGGCAGGGGGTCATATGCAGCCTGGCGTCCAGGTATCCTCTCTCAGGACTGAGAGGCTCTCTGTGAGGGATCCCCTTGAAAGGAACTGGTGTTTAAGTAAGAAGTCGAGGATGGCTGCTTACAGGACACTGACAAGTTTCAGACAGTGGCAGGTGGCTGGGTTCATGTGACCAAAGGGCCAGCAGCTTCTAGAGGCCTCTCCTTTCTAGAGGGCAGCCAAGGTTTTCTTTTCTTAGATAAGAGGTCCTTCAAGCTGGGCCTCTGGGAGGGAACAGCTACCTGGGTCTTCTGAGGCCTCAAGGCCCTACCACAGACAGAGCCTGGTTCCCTGCGATACTCAGATTTGGGCCCTGGCAGGGGAGGACATGCTTCCACTACCTTGGCATTCCCCTCCAAGTCCTGAAAAGCTCCAGAATACAAGTGTCAGCTTTTACATGGGGACTGCACGCCTTCTAGAAATCTCTGCTGAAGACAAGCCCAGAAGCAGCTCTGAAAGGTCGACCCTCAGTTTCTGCCTGGTGTGGCCCAGCCTCTCTGCCCCAGCCTTACAGTGAGAGGAGCACCCTGTCCAACACGTGGAGCAAGCAGCAGGCCACTGGGTTCACGGAGCAAGCCCCCAAACCCTCCAGATTCTCAGGATTCTGAGTCCACTTTTCCTCTAGGAATTTAAGGGAAGTTCGGAGTTTTGGAGGGGGTGGGGGGATTTTCAGAACAGTGTCTGGAAAATTTATTCTCTCTAGGGTTCTAGGGATGCCAGGTAGGTGTCCTTGACTATATGAGGCCGCTCCGGCCGTGGGGAGTCTGTGGAGGGTGAGAAATTCCCTCATCTGTTCAGTTCTTGAAACAAAGAAGTTAGAGCCAACGTTGGCTCAGGGCCCCCAGAGGGCTCCCAAAGGGCCGGTGGGAGTCAATACTGTCTCCCCTGAGCCTTCCCCTTGCCTAGGGCTGCCTCAGTCGTCCTCCACCCACTGCTGCTTCCTGTGAAGTATAGAAGGGCTGTCGGGGCTGAAGCACTTCTTGAGCTGCGGGTTCCAGGCAGCCGGACTCTGTGCCTCTGTCCTGGCTTTCAGATGAAAAGGATAACGCCCTTGGGACTTAGTTATGCACTGTGGGGTCTTTTTTATAAAAACTCTGTTCTAGGTTTTCATTAGAAACACCAGTACCGTTTCCATGCTCGCATCTGCACCCTCTAGGTACTTCAGTCCTGGGCCCTAGCACACTATGGTGTCCCCTATAGACCACAGCAGAAGCAGCCGTTTGTGGCACTGACAAAAGCCCAGAAAGCAGTGTAAGGGCAGTGTGGGACTCACCCACCTTCTCAGCGATCATGAAGTCATAGCGCAGGGCCTCTCGGGTGCAGATGGCGCCCAGCAGGAAGACAAAGACGATGTATAGAAACCACCTGCAAAACACCCCAACACTGAGCACAGCTGCCATCCCACCGCACTTGGCCACCAGGAAAGGACGCCTCAGGGCCTCAGCAGACCACGGGAGGGGCACCTCACATGCTATTTCTCTCAGAATATTTTTACATTTGAAAGGGACACCTCATATGTTATTTCTCCTGAGAATAGTTCTTATTTTTACATTTGAAAGAGGAATTTCATGTGTTATTTCTCCTCAGAATATTCCTTTTTATTTTTATATTTGAAAAAAAATGTATCATATCTTATTTTAGTCACTGTGATCTATAATACTATTAATGATAGGGTTTCACACGCACAATGTTCTAACACTGACTACAGTGTTTCTTGCCCCTCCCCAAAGTATCACTGTTTTGTCTCTTTCAGCCCCTCAGCCTGCAGCAAACAAGGCCTCAAAGTCCTGCTGTTTCCTGGATTAGGGATGACAGAGCCAAGTCAAGTGTGACAGGACCAGCCGTGACCTGGCTCTGTCCCCTTGCCCATGACCTTGAAGAAGTCACATGGCCCAGCATCCTCAATCCCATCAGGCCAAAGTTTCCTCCCAGGCCCCAGTCCTCACCATGACCAAACCCTTTTCTCTCCTTACCATCATGCTCTCGGCTACCTTTTGTGTTGCTGCCCAAACAATGGCAAAGAAAATTTGCCATTATTCAAACCAGGGCTTTGTACCCGGGTCCTGGAAAAAGCTAAGGGTCAAGAACCACTTGAGAAACAGATACACTGATATTTTTTTAAGTAGCTTGGTTAAAATCACACTGGCACTTTCAACTTCTCAAGTTATTGTCTTGTCCATGATTTTCACACCTTCCTTATGAAGGCAAAGAAGTTTCCTGGTATAGAGGGAATTACAGAAGATTCAGAAATAGACCCCAAGCTCCCTAGTCTACCGGTGTGGATGGCCTTGTGAACTAGGCCAGGAAGCCTGTGGGCCACAGATTGGTGGAGGGGAGGCAGGTGGGCTAAGAGAGAGAGAGAGTTGGTTTCTAAGTTCCTCAGAACTCACATTGAGAATCTCCACAGAAAAGACACGGAGGCCCCAAGTGCTAAGTCCGGTGGTCACATCATCTTTGAGCTCCTCCAATGACTGGAAATTCTATAGTTAACAACACCACCAATAACAACAAAAAAGTTCCCAAGTTCAAGTAGGGGTGTGGGAGGAGAAAGGGAAGCAGACTGGAAGGAAGAAAGGGCTCCTCCTCCATGAATGACATTCCCTGGAGGGATTCCCAGGCAGGCTGGGAAAGGGTGGGCCTCCGAAGCCCACAGACATGGATTTTCCAGCCCGCTGAGTGTCAAAAGGAGGCCTGGCATATGGAATAGATGGGTCACAGTTGGGGCACCCGGGAACAAAAAGAGGAAGTTCTCTCTTTTGCCAGGAACTTTCTCTCCCTCTCCCCAGCCCATTGCCAAGACGGGAACTTACGAGATGCCAACAGCTGCTAGGGAGCCCAAGGGGATGCTGGCGGAGGGCTCCCTGAGGTCGCCCCCCATGTTGAAGCCGGCCATGACTCCTGCAAGACACCCAGATGGCAGAGGCGTGAGCTATGAAGCCAGAAATCACCTCACTCCACGCCCCGCCTCCTGGAAGCGGGCCCACGCCGCTCTGCGACCCCACTTCTCCATCACCCCTAGCAACTCGGGAGGCATCTGTGGGCCATGAAAGGCCCTTTGTAGGGTGGGGGACGCCCAGGAGGAAAAGCTTCCTATAAAAGCATCTTCAGGCCCAGGGCAAAGAAGTGGGGGGCCAAAGAGGTGTCTGGCAAAGGTCCCATGCCAAAGGCTGCTCCCCAGAAACAGCATCCTGAAAGGGGGGCTCTCAACACGGGGCCTGCCTCTGCCCCAGCCTGGGTGTCAGGATTCACAGGGGTTGCTCCCAAACCAGTCAGAGCCAGGGACCACACACATGCAAGAGTCTCGAGCTGTTTGAGAAACAAATTTCTCCCAACACCCACAATACTACCAACATGGTGTCTCCTTCTCCTCCTCCTCCTCCTCCCTCATTTTCCTCCGCTTCCTCCTCCCTCCTCCTCCTCCTCCTCTTCCCTCCTCTTCCTCCCTTCCCCCTTCTTCCTCCTCCTCTCAACTCCTCCTCCTTGCTGTCCTCCCACACTCACGAGAGCACTGATCAGACACAGGAATGGAAGGGCAGGTAAATCACCCACCATGTGCTGGGAGCAGGGCGCGAGCCACACCTCACAGCAGGAAGGCTGGCACAGCTGAGAGCCGACAGACATTCTGACCCAATCAGTATGAACTTTCCAGCCCACATGGCCAAGTCCGAATACCTTGTGTGCATTTTTTTTTTTAAGTAACTGGGCTCACCATGGTGAGAGGGTCCTATGGAGGTGGCCTGAGACAGGGCTGAGGGAAAGCAGACACTTTGGTGGAGGCTGTAGTGCCACTGTGCTGTACGTAGAAAACCTTATCATGAATGAATTGTAAAGCATGGTGCCGCAAGAGAATTTTTAAATAAAAAGAAACTTAATCTGCTCAAGTCACATCAGAAATGCAGAAGTTTCTCCCCCATGTTACAGAAAGGGAAACCTCGTGCTCACGAGGTTAATGGCCCTGCACTGAGCCAGGGCATGGGTAGGTGTCAGGCCCTGCCCATCGGGCTCAGAAAATGGCTCTCAGCACTTAAGCTGCTCCATGTGGGTCTCCTGTGCTTCTGGGAGTGCAAGGTCTGAGGCCATTGAGGCAGGGGTATTCCAGAGAGCTGAAACATCAAATCCAGAAGGTGCTTCTACATTACAAGACAATTCCACTACAAGAATTTTATCCTCTGTATTAATAGTCACAAACATGAAGAAAAATGTTCCAATTATAATAAAGGCTTATGGGGCGAAAGAGGTATTACAGCTGGTAAGGTTCTTATCTTGCACACAGTCAATCTGGGTCTATTCCTGGCACTACATACAGTCCTGGAGTTTCTACAGGCGTGATCCAAGTGTAGATCAGGAGAATCCCTGAGCATTGCTGGGTGTGGCCCCAAACCCCTGCCATCCAAAAAAGTGAAAATTATTAACACTGTTATGTCTGCAGATGATTGGATACCTAAGTGCAAGATCTTTCAATAAATATCAGTTTCCAGCAAGGCCCAGGTGAGGTTGTGACATGGGAAGATATTTTAAAAGTTATTATTTCATTTTCAGAAACATATTAGAAAATAGAACATATGGTCTGATTCCATTGTTTAAAAAAGAAAAACTCAGCTGCACAGGGAAAGGAGCTTGAACGAACACATTTTTAAATGTTAGCAATGTTATTTCTGGGTGATGGAAAAATAGACATTTTTATTTGACTGCTTACTCATTTTTCTACGTGATCATTTTGAAATGAGGGAGCAAATCTTTTTGTGCGTTTGTTTGTTTGGAAGCCACATCCTGTGTTGCTCAGGGCTTACTCCTGCTGGCTCAGGAATCACTCCTGGTGCTGCTCAGGGGACCACAGGGGGGTGCTGGGGATTGAACCCAGATCAGCCGCATGCAAAGTAAATGTCCTACCCACTCTACTATCATTCTGGACCCAAGGGTTTGGGTGGGTGAGTGGGGTGACCTGAAGGGCTGATATGGGATTAAGGTGCTTGCCTAGTACGCACACAACTAACCTGAATTCAATCTCTGGCACAACACTGACCCCTCCTATGTACTACCAGGAGTGATTCCTGAGACAAAACCAAGAATAAGCCCTGATCACCTCCAGGTGTAACCCAATCCACACCCTCAAAAAAGAGTGAAGTATACAAAATACCAAGAAGGGAACACTGGGGAAAGCCTTCATGTCATTGAGTCAGCCATGATTTCTTGGGTATGACAAAACCACAGTGAAACACTCAAGAAAAAGGCACTTTTTGTTTAAAATGCATATCAGGTGCAGCAAGATCTTGAGGTAATCTACATGAGCCCACCTCAGTTCAGTCTGAACAGCTCTGCTCTCGGTACTCCCGCCTGCAGCAAAGTGAGTGATCTCTGCGGCGTGGCCAAGCATACATTCCTGCTGAGCTGAGGCACTGAGTGAGTGGCCAGGTACGCATTCATGCTGAGCTGAAGCCCTGAGTGGGTGGCACTAACATCCATGTGTAACCCCACAGAGAATAACCAGGCTTGTGGAGACCCCAGTCACTGTAACAAGAGCAGCAAAGGGGAAAGGCACAGGGAAGTCCAAAGGAGGAGAAATAAAGATGCATAATGCACCATCACATTATAATATTGATTATATATTTATCATAATCTGATTAAATTATAAATTAATTCCCTAAATGAGATGACATACTATGTAATTTTATGATAGGTATGAGTATATCACTACCAAGCTCAAATTATTTATAAGGATATATAATATGCACTTTATACAATTAGCATAAGTAGTCATTTATAACCTTTTTGTTTCTGCTCACAGTCAATCAGATGTAGTGAGGTGAATCCACCTTCAGATGTCCTCACTTGGGGGTCTCGTTGCTTGAATCTGGGACCCTGTGCTGGATTCGCCTCCTTTCTCTCTCCCGCAAGACACAGCTCGGAAGGAAACTCAGTGAGGTCTTGGGTCGGGAGGAGTGGAAAAGATGTGAGCCAGCACCAAGGGCTATGACTGAGGGACAGTCGGCCAAGGCAGAGGGGGGTCCAGCAGACCCCAACACTTCCAGTGTGAATGTGCGTGTGTCTGTGCATGTGTCTATCTGTGCTGTGTGTGTGCCATTGAATGTCTGTGTCTCGGTAGAGTGACTCCAATACTAGGAAGTCAGAGGATGGGACAGCAACAAGGGACAGCAATAATCCAGCTCCTGACCACAAGGGAGGCAGAGACAAATATTCTGCTAAAAGCTACTGGTGTCCTGTGTCATCTACCTCTCTCTCTCTCTCTCTCTCTCTCTCCCTCTCCCTCTCTCTCCCTCTCTTTCTGTCTCTCTCTCTTACTCTCTCTCTCTCTCTCTCTCTCTCTCCCCCTGCTCCCTAATGGTCTTCATGGAACTGTGAATTCCTTTGCTATTGTGAGCACATCTAGTAATATTTTACTAATTTGGGGTTTAATCAAAGTAAAAAAACAAAATCAACATATTAAAAAAATCAAACATTTCCCAAATAGCCTCTGGTCTTCCTCCCCCACCCTCTGTATTTAACATGTAATAAAAATTCCTTCTGGGCTGGGAGAGAGGGTGGGGTTAAGGCACTAGCCTCACATGAGGCCAGTATCACCCACTGTGTGCCAAGCATGGTCAGCCACAAGCAGTCCTTGCCCCTTCCAGCGAGAGTTGGGAATGTGGGGACAAGGGTGACGTGGCTGCACACACACTGGTATTTATATTCCCCATGAGAGATGTTTGTCTCTCAGTGAGTTTCATCACTGGGCAGATGAAAGTGCTTAAAGAAACAGCAAATGCAGAGTCTGTCCCAGGGTCCCTGTCCCACCCCTCTACCACAGACAGGGGTGCAGGAGCAAAGGCACAGGACCCTTCCCAGACCCAGGACTGTCCTCCACAGCCTGTCTTTGGATCTCCCCTCTCCTTGGGAGCCAATACATGCAGTGACCTAAATGAGCTGCCTCTTCTAGGGAGAGAGCTGGGCAGGACAAAGGTGGGAACAAAGAGGAGGTCACTGTAAGGAGCCCCAGCTGCAACTCACCCTGAGGTAATCCCAGCAAATCCATCGCCATGGGAAGAGCCAATGACCTGAGCATTCGGAGCCCAGTGGCCCATCTGCGGCAAAGCCATGGAGACAGACAGCTGGTCCTATTTCCTGAGTCACACCCCGGGGCAGCAATGAGGCTGGGGAGGGAAGCCCTCACAGTGTACTTGGCACTCATTAGCTGGGGGCCTGTCAGTGAGCCTCCCTGCTCTGCTACACACTCTCAGAGCAGGGATTTCGCAGCTGGCCTGGTCACAGGTGTGCAGAAAGAAGAAAAGCACAGTCCCTAAGAGGCAGGGGTGCGGTCAAGAAGCCTATATATGCTAGTAGAACTTTACAGGAAAAAGCATCCAACCCTATCAGAAGGTGGGGAGAAAAGATGAACAGAAACTTCCTCAGGAAAAAAAATACAAATGGCCAAAAGGCAAGTGAAAAATTGCTCTTCATCACTAATCATCAGGGAGATCAAATCAAAACACAATGAGATATCATCTTACACCACAGACACTGGCACACATCCCAAAGAACAAGAACAACCAGTGCTGGTGTGGATGTGGGGAGAAAGGGACTCTCCTTCATTGGTTGTGGGAATGCCAGCTTAAAAACCATCTAGGTCCAGCCTTCTGAAAAACAATCTAGGAATTGAGATTCCATTTGGCCCAGCAACTCCACTTCGCGAAATATACTCCAAGTTCCAAACACATTCACACCCATATGTTCCTTGCAGCACCATCCACAATTGCCTAAATGTGGAAACAATGTAAGTGTCCAAGAACAGATGGCTGGATTAAAGAAATTATGGCACATATGAACAATGGAATATTACTTGACCAGAATAAAAGATAAAGGTAAATATGCCTAGCATGTGTGAAACCCTGAGCTCTATTCTAGTTGATCCTCTCAGCTTCATAGGAAGTACCCCTAGACCACCTGAGTACACTGTGATAGTACAGTGGGGAGGGCGTTTACTCTTGCACACGGTCAACCTGGCATCCCAGGAGTAACACCTGAGTGCCAGGTATTACTGCCAGGAGTAATACCTGAGAGCAGAGCCAGGAGCAACCCCCTGAGCATCACCCGTATGACCCAAAGAGCAAAAAAAATTAAATAAAGGAAGTATAAAGTGATGAAATTTTCTGCACCATAGAGGGACATGGAGACTATCATGCTGAATGAAGTTACCCCAGAAAGATGTCTCTCATATGCGGGTATAAAAATACATAGTTAGGGGATAAAAAATGCCCAAAGACAATGAAATAGCAAATGCCCAAAGACAATGAAATAGCAAATGCCCAAAGACAATGGAACAAAGAACATGAGAAGTTCTTTGTAGTCAGCAAGAAACATGCCACCTGAGTGGGCAACGGCTACGGTGGAGGGAAGCATTAAATAGGGAGGAGGAAGAGGTGCTGAGAGGTGTGATCGGTCGTGTATGAAACCCTAACAGCAACACTAACTGTAAAGTCACAATGCAAACCGGGAGGAGGAGGAGGCTGAGAGGTCTGAAGTGCTAGGTATGAAACCCTATCAGCAATTCTATTGCAAGTCACAAAGCCAGCGTATCACAGAGTGCCCCTCGCAGAGGCAGACTGATGGGTGGAAGGCAGATGAGAGTGAGGGTGGCCCTGGTGGAGGGAAGTGGACCCTGGCGAAGTTGAAGCCTGCTTGCCTGAAACCCAGCGGCAAACAACTTTGTGATCTCACAATAACTACATTTTTTAATTTAAAAAAATGTTAAGCCTGTGCATGGGCCAAAGAGAGATAGTATGCATAAAGCTCTTGCCGTACATGTGGCTGACCTGGGTCCCCTTAGCACTGCCAAGACTGATGCCTGAGTCAGGAGTCAGCACAGCTCTCTCTGGCACCAAAATAATTTTTTAAAAGAATACTATGTAGACAACTTATTCAAAGTTAGAATTTTATATGGAATGTAACAAAACAAAATGCGCATTATTTAAAGCAGAAAGTAAAGCTCAGCTAATAATCATCTTGGGTAGCAATCTGATTTGAAGGAAGGACAAAGACACCCCTTTCGGCCCCGCAGGCAGCTCCAGACTTGCAGCGTGTGACCCTGACAGTGTGATTATCAAAAGCAAACACGGGCTTACAGCACAGTGAGAGCCGCGTGTTAGTC
Source organism: Cryptotis parvus (assembly GCA_021461705.1). NCBI lineage: Eukaryota > Metazoa > Chordata > Mammalia > Eulipotyphla > Soricidae > Cryptotis > Cryptotis parvus. The sequence goes on along the minus strand of JAJIBD010004716.1, from coordinate 109,842 downwards.
TGGATCAAACTCTAGGCTGCAGCTTCTGGGCCTGCAACGGGCCTGAGCACCAGCTGTCCGGCCGGGTCAGTACAGTCCAGAAGAGAGTGCCCCCATCCTGCCCGGATCTGCAGACAGTGAAGCAGGCGGGGCTCTGCACATCCTGACTGATTGGGCAGGGACACACCCCACCCCCGCCATGTCCTGCTGCTGTGTGAGATGCTAAGAGCTTGAGAGAGGAGGGAGGCACAGGGTAAATGGCTGGTGCTGGGTGCAGATTCCTGGCAGAACGAAGACAGAGTTAGAGAGAGACTCTTCCCTTCATGAAAGTGAAAGAGAGCAGTCAGAAAGATAGGGCAGGGATGCGGCCAACCAGGGCTCAATTCCGACATTAGATACAGTCCCAAAAGTGATCCCTGACACAGACCCAGGAGTAAGTCCAGAGCACCATCGTGTGCCCCCCTAAAAGGACATATTTTTGGGGGGGGAACATATTTTCCTGACATTAAGTAAATTATACCCTGCCAATTTAAATATAAAAAAATGAATTTCCTGATGGAACCAGGTAAACAGAATACACACTATTAGGGGAAATTAACAGGACCAGAAAGGTAGTACAGTGGGTAATACCTTGCTTGCGGTCAGTGACTATTCATTCCCTAACACCACATATGGTCACAGAAGTGACCTGCGCATATAGAAGCAAGAGTTTGCCCTAGGCACCCCTGGTGGTGGCAACAAATAAAATGGAATAAAAGTAAAGAGACATGCTCTTTCTGGCACCCCTGGGTTTGGGACCAGGCATCCAGGTGTGACCAGGAAGCTCGAGCTCTAGGCTCATGCCAAGAGCAAACGTTACAAAGAGTCAAGTGGGCAAGCAGCTGTTGGAGAGGTCCAGCAAGAAATTAAACTTGGGCCAGAGTGGTCAGGTGGTAGAGAGGCAATAAATGCCAATAATCCGTCCATCTTCAGTGGACAGCACTGACAGGCCAGAGAGGTCAGGTGATTGAGAGAACAATAAATGCCAATAATCCGTCCATCTTCAGCGGCCAGCATTGCCAGGCCTCAGAGGGTACTGGGGAGAATGATTCGGTTGTCATGACTCAATTATTGACACAATTAATATCCAAGTATTGATACCAGCAATTGAAAGACATGTTGCATGGTTTCCTGGTCAGGGGCGGAGACAAGAACTGGTTGTGGGAGCCAGAGGTGTAGTTCGGGGCACATCTGAGATACGCAGGAGACTATGCCATGGAAGCTACTGAAACACAGAACAAAGCCCCAGGAGGCAGTCAGCTCTGCGGGTGGTCCCTGAAGAGGGGGCAGGAACATGATCCTGGGAGGAAAAGCTCAGGGAGGAAGAACACGATCCTCTAGAGTTTCCTGAAGAAGCCCCATGTTGTGTAAGATGAACCTACACAGTGAGTAAGAGAGGCCGGGGGACAGGCGGGCTCAGCACATCCCGCACCGTCAGAGAGGCTGGGGGATAGGCGGGCTCAGTGCATCCCACACAGTCAGAGAGGCTGGGGGACAGGCGGACTCAGAGCATCCCACACAGTCAGAGAGGCTGGGGACAGGCGGGCTCAGCGCATCCCGCACAGTCAGAGAGGCTGGGGGACAGGAGGGCTCAGGAGTATCCCGCACCGTCAGAGAGGCTGGGAGACAGGCGGGTTCAATGCATCCCGCACAGTCAGAGAGGCTGGGGGACAGGCGGGCTCAGCGCATCCTGCACAGTCAGAGAGGCTGGGGGACAGGCGGACTCAAAGCATCCCGCACAGTCAGAGGCTGGGGACAGGTGGGCTCAGAGCATCCCGCACAGTCAGAGAGGCTGGGGGACAGGCGGGCTCAGCACATCCCGCACGGTGAGTGAGAGAGGCAGAAGACAGGTGGGCTCAGCTCACACAAGCAAGGAGGGGGCTCAGCGGGTGGACACGGTGCAGCTCTGTATGAGGAGGTCCAGGATCCATCCTTGGCACTGCATGTTCCCTGAGCACCTTGCCAGGAATGAACCCCTGAGAACTGCCAGGTGCAGCCCCCAACACACACACACACACACACACACACACACACACACATAAAACAACAACAAAAAGGAAGCACCAAAGTGGAGGCAGAATGTGGCTGAGAGGGCAAATACAGCAGGAAATGGAAACTGCCGCTGAACCAAGCAGTGTGGGAGTCACTGGTGATGGGCACAGAGCATTTCAGCAGGGAGGTGGGCTGCGATTTCTAAGGGAGAACAGTGGGAGCGGAGCAGGGGCCAGGCTGGAGAGAGCAGAAGCTCGGCATTTGTTCAGATGAGGGAGAGGGGCCACTGCAGAGGGAGATTAGGAAAACCGGCCATGAGACTGATGGGTGCATTCTTCAACACTAGCTGACACGGGGCTAGTGATGAGCCTCACTTGTGAAAACATGCCACCCAGAGGGACCCGTGAATTCCTCCGCTAAGTCCTCAACAAAGGTCTCCCCACTTCTGAAGTGCGCCCCCCTGGCACCTCCTGATACTGCATTTCTAGAACTGATTCAAATGAAGTTTTACAGGCTTTCATCTTTTTAAAGACATTTTTATGTCTGCACAATACTTTTTATTTTGATATGTGAACGTCCACTGAATATATCAACTGTTCCTTTCCATTACTGCTGAGTGATTTTATACCAAATGGCTCGAGCATAATTCATTTATGCGTTCATCTACTGATGAAAAAATTTGGGATGACCCCAAATTTATCTGCTTAAAAGTTTTAGGAACAATTTTTACACAACCACATGCTCTTACTTCTCTGTAGGGGATAATCTGGTATATGTATAGGTTTCTAAAAAAGTCACCAGAGTGGCTAGAGGAATAGTACAAGGGCTTAGAGTAAGTGCAAACAAGCATAAGGTCACAAGCCTGAGTCCTGGCATCTCACGTGTCAAACACAACCAAGTAGGTCTGCTGTCTCTGCTCTCTGATGCAGCAAGTAATTTCTGGCTGCACAGCCATCAGGTTGTATAAGAACCACAAAAAGGGGTGTAACTGTTGGTGGGAGAGGCGTGTGAGAAAAGTCTGAGCTATGCTGTGGGGGAGGGAGCACCACGGCAGCACTGGGAGCACTCCTGGCAAGCACTCTCCGTCTCAGCAGAGCACAGCATTCAGCAAGCGCTATGCAAGCCCTGAAACCACTAGGGCATAAACCTCAGTGAATGTCACGGCCATAAGTGTGCAAGTGTCACAGCCACAACACCAACAACAAATAGATGGGGTGTAAAGGAGGGAATTTAAGAAATAAAGTGAAGAAATAAATCATTAGGGTCAGAGAGATACAGTGGGTAAAACCTTGCTTACCGAGGTATGGTCGACGGTTTAATTCCTGGCCCCATCTGTGGCCCACTAAGCCCCACCAAGAGTGATCCTTTAGAGCACAGAGCCAGGAAAAACTCCCTGAGCATCACTGGGAGTGACAACTCCAAAACAATATTAAAAATACAAAGTCTTAAGGAATTATTAAACTTCTTTTGAAAATGGAGGAATCATTCACATTTCCACTAGCAAATGTGTTTCAGCATCTCCCCATCTTTGCCAACATCTGTTATGGACATTCTTTAAAATGCTTGATTCCAGGGGCGGAGAGACAGCACAGGGTTACGCTCCTGCCCTGCATGAGACTGGCCCAAATTCCATCCCCCGCACCATATATATGAATCTCAGCAGGAGTGACTCCCGAGCACAGAGCAGGGAGCAGGTCCTGAACATCAGTGGGCATAGCCCCCAAAGCCATAAATGAATAAGCAGACACAGCCATCCGTAAGTACATGAGACATTTACATACTAGTGGCATTTCCTGACTCCCTGTTATGTCTGGGGAGAGGGCACACATGACATGGACAGATGGGGGAAGGCAGGAACAGAAGGAAACAAAAACAGACACATTCTAGGGCTTCAAAACTGCTTTGGTCAAGCAAGAAACTATCTAACCTGAGTCCTGGGGGTAAACGGTCTCTGGTAGCAGTAATACAGCACTGAACATTTGGTTAACTGGGGCAAGACTGCTCCAGGCCTCAGGCCTGCAAACCCCTCCAGGGAAAGTGGGGGAGATGGGGTTGAGCAACCCTATCCCTGCCAGTGGGACCCTGTGCCACCTGCTCCTTCAGAGAAGACAGTGGCAAGTCTGCATGCAGTAGACTCAGAAGACTCTCAGGAACTGTGGAACCACCTTTCCAGACTGGACTCTCGCTCAGCAGAGAGAGGAAATGACCACTCATCCTACCCAGCCCAGAGAGAAATGTGTCCCTGCAGTTGACTTGCCAAGAGTGAAAGAGTTAGGAGGGTTTGGCCAAGTTGGAGCCTTCAGAAACCATGAGCCAGTAGCCAGTCCTCTGCACAGAGCCAAAGGTCCTCTCTGAGGTGACAGCAACACCCTGACTACACTGTCTCACAGCTCTGACTACTGAGACCCTGGGCACCCTCTTATGTGGAGAAAAGGGTGGGCTACTATACCTGTCGCTGCAGGAAAGAACACTCCGAAGACGGTGAAGAAAGACTCCCCGGGGCTGTAACAAGGCAGGGTGTTGCTCCAAAGCAGCTCTGGGGAGTAGCCGACGAAACCATGTTCTGCAACAATGCGAGGAGAGCAAAGTGAGCGAGGCGGTGGGGCCCAGATCCCCCCAGCTCTGCGTTTCTTCCATCGAGGCCCACCCCCAGGGGCTGTATAGCTGGATGCAGAAAACATCGAAATCCCCCTCCCCCATGGATTCAAAACCAACCACACCCTGAATCTGATGTGTTTGGGGCTACACTCGCCTGGGTTACCACTGCACAGGGAAAAGGGGTTATGAGTGAAATCCCTGGGCTAGATTATAGTCCTGTGTTATGGAACTGTAAATATTAAAAGGGTGTGTGTGTGTAAGAGAGAGAGAGAGAGAGAGAGAGAGAGAGACAGAGACAGAGAGAGACAGAGAGAGACAGAGAGAGACAGAGAGAAGAAAGACTTCCCTTATGTCTATGTACAGACAGAATTAGATGCAATAAAGAACAAAAATTCCCTCGAGAAGACAGGCCTCCCGCCCCCCTTCTGTTTTCTGCTCTATAAACTTCACTGCACTGGAATCTTCCAATGGGCAAGTATTTATGAATTTGCTTTTATTGAAAGGATTAAGCTGCTTCCCTGCACAAAAGCCTTCCCTTAGCTAGAGAGTAAAGCTCAACCTTCTTTGACAATTTCCGGTGCTCTGCACAATGGGGCAACAGCCCCACTTCTTCCGCCCTTCCTTCTCCGCACCCGACAGTCACGCAGAAGACTCCCGGAGCCCCCAGCAGGTCTCCTGCTCTCCGGACGTCACATCCCCAGGCCCTCAGCTCAGTCTTCAAGCCCATTACAAATTGTGTTTCCATGGGGTTACCACTGAGCTCCTGAACCCCAAGCTACTCCTCCTGTGCCCTCGGTACCAGGACTGGCGGGCACAGAGCTGTTCTGGCCTAGACTCCTGGGATGACAAATCCAGTTTTACATGGGCTCCCCGGCCAAGCTCTGCACCAGTGCGCCAAAGCAGGTCTCAAATATGGGTCGCCCTGGAAAGAATCGCAGCTTAGATCTCTCTGTAAGCAGCACGGCTCACTGCTGTGCCGTAGGTTTGTCTGTTCACAGGCGACCCGGCAGCAAGAACATCTCAGATGTGATTTCCTCAAAGCAGATTAAACATTTGGTGCACGGATTTAAGGGAAATTTTCAAGAGGTGTCGAGCCTACAGGCCCTTTGCTTCTTTGTCAGACGAGGTCACTTTGAACCACACCTCTGAACCTGAGCGGGCTGCAGGATTGCTGATGCCAGCAGATCAGTGCTAGCGGGCTCGCGAAACTTCCAGGCTTTCCAGCCCGGCTCTGGAATCACCTCAGCGGTGGATTGGTTTGTCTCCAGGGCTGTGGGGAGCACTCTCTCCTGTACAGCCTTCCACCCACTTCAGGGCTGAACCCCTTTCGCCCCGCTCCAGCCCAGCTTGCTCCTGGGTCCACTGCCAGCCTGTCCGTCTCACCACTTCCAAAGCTTATCACTTCATAGGAAAAATATGTTGCAAAAAAAAAATAATAAAATGAAAGCTCAGTGAAGCCCAAGGGACCGATGAGAGTTGTGCTGGGACTTAAAAACTGATTGTAGATTACTTTCTTTCAGGGAACACAGACTGTGAATTTAAATCCCAAACAGGATGCAACATTTCAGAACAGTATGGAGCGGCACAGCTGGTCCTGGTCCTCTTTAACAACAAAAGTGTCACAGCAATGAGCATTTGTGTCTCTGCTGGCTGGCCGCCGGGAGCAGGACTGAGGCAGTCCTCCCGTACACATCTGGGCACAGGCTGGAGGAGAGTCCCCTGCAAGGCCTGAGGGGACTTTTCCTGGTGAGCCTGAAGGATCGGAGGAACACAAGGCCCTGTGGGTGGGTCAGGGGGAAGTTTCTTTCGTTCCATTCCACCAAGAGGCCCCATGGACTGAGAGTGAGTCACTGCACTCCCTGGGGGGGGGCGCGGGGCGGAGGCCAGGACACAGGCAGCACTCACACACCTGAGGCTGCTGGCCCACGCCTCTACCCAAGGCCACTGTGGGTCTTTCTCTAGAAAATAGCCTTTACTTTGAAAAGAAAAATGTATGGACAAAGGTGTGGGTTAATGCTCTCTTTCTAAAATTGTAAAATGGAACAGGAAAGGTCTAACACTGGGAGACTGGAGTACTTAAAATTCTCAGAAAAAAATTTTGGGGGGAGGGGTGGGGATCAACTCAGGTTGGCCTTAAATTCTTAGAAAGCATTTTTTAAAAAGGACCACCAGAACGTGAATACTCTAGTGAAGGGCATTGTGTTGCCACAGTGTATTCATGAAATCTCAAACAATACCTGTGAAACCAAGGGGCCACAAATAAAATGAAATATAAAAAGATAGAAGGGCCAGAGTGATAGTCCAGCGGGTAGGGTGTTTGCCTTGCATGCGGCCGACCAGGGTTCGATCCCCAGCATCCCATATGGTCCCCCGAGCAACGCCAGGAGTAATTCCTGAGTGCAGAGCCAGGAGTTGCCCCTGAGCATCGCTGGGTGTGACCACAAAAAGAAAAAAAAAATACTAAGCAAAAAAAAAAAAATCACTCACTGCCCATGTTATAGACAGTACATGCTAAAATAGCTGTAAATATTTTATAGAATAAATTTCACAAAGTAAGTTTCCATTTATTCATGAAGGAAGCCTAGAGGAAACAAACCAAGGCAATGGCTGAGCTGTATGCATATTGCAACCATGGAGAATTTCTACTCTTTTCTTTTTCCTTTTTACCATTTTCCCACTTGTCTTTGATGAAAATAATAGACTTTCTCCAAAATAATATCTTATAGAAACAAAAATGAAAACAGCCTATGGAAGGAAGACCCATCTTCTCCAGCCGTTTCTAGAAGGAAATCTTTTCATTTTCTTTCCATATACAGTCACTGTACTTCTCAAATGATCCAAATGGTTTTTTGAGAAAAAAGCACAAGACGGAGAAATATTTAAAAGACCAAAAGACAGGTGGGGAGGGGGCTGTGTTGCTGGTACAAAGGTTAAGGCACTTGTTCCCCAAGGAGGAGGAGCTTGAGTTTGACCAAGGGAGAGGGGACTCTCATGGGCCACAGCCTGAGGTGGCGAAGGCTCCGTGGTACCAGGCTGCAGTGCTCCCCTGCACACTGGAAGTCAAGGCCATCTGGAAGCTTCCTGACCGCATCTACTCAGGTAGGGACTCGCCCCAGCCCTGCCCTCACAGGTACCATGGCTCAGCATGTAAGAAGGAGCCCGAGGCTGGCACCAAAGGCTGCCTCATTTCCTCTGCCCTACCAAGCTGCTACCCCCACTGCAGAGACCGCATCCTGAGCCAGCCCCACAGAAGCCTGGCCCCATGGCCCACACCCTCACTCCTGTGGGCAGAGAATCTCTCCCAGACCACAGAGCTCTGCAGAGCAGGCGCCCACATCAGGCAATGCTGTTTCTGGCTGGTGTGGGCTTCATGAGATGGTGCAGTCTGAGGCCAGTTGGTCAGGCCCAGGACAAGGGACAGAGTGGCTGCCCCCACCTCCCCTCACAGGGGGTCCTGAGGGGCTGTCCGCTGACACATGGACAAAGGGTCTTCACTCCTCCTGTCTGTGTAAGCTGTGGGCCCCCGCCCTCACACACTACGTTCTGTAGTGTATTTGGGAGTTCCCAGTCCTGAAACTCCTTTCTGTGGTCAGGACTTCTTTTTCCTGACGTCTGCCCTGCACCCAGGGTTGACATCAGGCCTGGCATTGACCCTCCCTAACTGCCCCCTCCACCCCCAGCCCTTCTGGGGTGTCGCTGTTCTTGAGCAACAGAGCCAAAGGTGCTCCAGAATCCACACTGCAGGTCCCTCAGTCGGGAGGGTGTCTCTGCAGCAGGAGGGCGAGGGCAGGGCCCTCAGAGACACCCAGAAGCTCCCTCTAGAATACGAAATTACTGTGAGTGCTCAGAGCAGAGTAAAGGCCCTCCCAAGGCACCTCGGGCGCTGAGGAGGCAGATCCGGACCCCAGCTGGTACCACCTGTGCTTATCTGAGACTCCTCCTGGAGACCCAGGCCCAGTCCGGCCATCCCCCCCCGCTACAAGCCCATGAGCCATGTCCCTCTCTGAGGAGCTATAAGGGGGCCTCCCAGGGTCCTGCACTCAAGGCCTGACTGGGGGCCTGGCAGGGTGGGGCAGCATGAATCGCACTTCCTCCTGCCCTGTGTCCCCAGGGCTCATCCCTGAGTGACTTCCTGCAGCCCCCCCCGCCCCGTGAGCTGCCCTGGTAACGACACTGGGCAATCGGGAGCCTGAGAACGGGCTGATAGGGGGTGACCACAGAACTATTTTTGTACCGATGGACCAAAAATCCAACTTTGGCCCTACTGGAGCTATGGGAAGAAGAAGGCAAAAGTGAAGCCTGGCAAAGCGGAAGGAAGAGACTAAAGGTCATCTCCTGCTGCAGAAAGGAAGCCCAGAACCCCAGCATTTAGGTCGAGCTCCTCAGGATGCCACTGTCGGGTGGGGGGGTTGGGGGCCCTGTCTGTTCCTGAGAGGTATCTGAGGAGCACATGCACACACACGCACACATACACACACTTGCACACAAATACACACATACACACGCATAGGGGCACGCACACTCATGCACACACCACATGTGCATACTTACACATGCATGCGCACACACACAAACACACATGTGTGCACACACACACACACATACACATTGCCAGAGCTAACAACAGTCAGTGCAGATCACAGACCAGCTCCCTGCTGTGAGTGGCTGCTAGGAAGCTGTCTGAGGCCCCAGGCCCTCTGCCCTACCGCCCCTGGGGCGGCTGGTCCCAAGAGGCCCAGCCGCTGTGGCAGTGTCATCTACACTTGGAGTGGACACGGTCAGAAGCCTGACTTCTGAACCTTTGCGAGGGCTGGTGGCACCCCACTCTGGCTGGGTGGAGTGACTGGATGAGCAGCAGGAGTGGAGGCATAGTGGGAGGGGGCTTCCGGCACTGGCTTTCTTCTTAGCTAAGGTCCACCCCTCAGACGCCCTTTCCTGGGAACGGACAATGGGAGAGGCTGGTGCGGCCAGGAATAGACAGAGGAGGAAGGCGAGGAGGGGCGGGGCCAGGATGGCAGGAAGAGCAGCTCCACTCACAAGGAAAAGGAAAGGAGAGGCCGAGGTTCTGGGAAGGGGCGCACACACCCAAAGCTGGGGGACAGAGACAGGAGCCAGGGCAGAGGCCACGAGTACACAAGAGCTGGGGATCCCTGAAGAAGGAAGTAGTTGTTGCACACAGGGACCAAGTGTCTGCTGAACTATGGGCACTGGCTTGGAACCCAGAGGACTGTTCCCCACCCACCTCCAAGACTTCCCTGGCCACTCTGGGTCCTGCCTCAGATGAGCAGAGTTGTGGCCTGGAGGGTAGAAATAGACTGATGGAGGTCAGTGAAGGGGTGTCCAGGCCCCATCCTGCTCCCAAGCCCCCATAGGAGATTCTGTCAAGCCCACAGGACCCATCGGAGAGGGTCACCAGAAGGAAAGTTGTGCCCTATCAAATTGGCTCAGATACCAGGGATTTGGGGGACTCCAGGCTAGTCTCCTCCCTGGAATGGAACACAGGGTCCCCTTCCTGGCACCAGTAAGGGGGAAACTTGGGGAAACAAGAGTGAGGGTCTGTGGTCCTCGGCAGTGGTCCTCGGCAGCTCTCTGTCCTCAGAAACTAAAGGTTTCATAAACCAAGGCCACAGGTGTCATCACAGAGTAGTGATGTAGGACTTAGGCACTTTGGTAGTGGCAGAGAGGCCTTGTGTACCAAACCCAAAAAATGAGTGATATTATAACCACATGACCTAGACTACCATGAAAATGAAGAGGAGAGGAGATAGAGAGAGACGGAGCTACCATACAGCAGGCAGGGCAATTACCTTGCATGTGGCTGACCCATATTCAATCCCCAACAGCACATATGATTCCCTGAGCCCCACCAGGAGTGATCCCTGAGCACAAGCCAGGAGTAAGCCCAGAGGGGTCTCCCATCCAAATAAAAAAGGAACGAAACTTCTGCGTCTGGAATGAGCCTAGTCTCGATCTAGATCATGCCTTGCTGAAGCCTCTGTGCTGTTGTTTTGAAGCCACTCCCACAGGGCTTCAGCAACCATGCAGGGCCAGCGACGCAGGCTATGGCTTCCCCATGCAAACACACATCCCAGTCCACCATGCAGGGCCAGCGACCCAGCCCACGGCTCCCGCATGCAAACACACACTCCAGCCCCTGCCCATCTCCCTCAGCCTTTGGAATCCCCAACTGTCAAAGCTGCCCTACTGGAAGTTAGCAAAGGCATTGCAGATTTCCAAAGGCAAATGTAGAACCCCAGACTTGAGTCTCCAGAACCTGTGAGTTGTGCCTTTTTCTGACAGGTCCACATGATGTGAGATCCAGAACTCTGAGAGAAACTCACCAGCACATGGGTGTGACGTGCACCAAACAAAGCCATGATAAGTTACAAGTCATGCTACGAGTTCATGCGAGGATGGTGACCCATGAGCCTCCATACCCCAGAAAAGCAATGCGAGGGAACTGGCCCCATATCCTTTCCTTCTTCCCTTCAGTCTTTTCCCTGTGGTTGTGGCCATGATGGAAGCTGCACATGCTTGGTTGTGATGCTCTCTACACTTCGGGAGTACTTGCACTCATTCCTGCACAGGGCGACTTAGTGATGGGGCTCACACACGGACTGCAGTGCTGTTGGGGGCTACATTTGGCTCTGGGCCTTGTCAAAACCGTTGCTTCTTCTCTTTATCCATGAAAACTGAGAAGGACTCTGGGGTTCGGAAAAGCTGAAATGAACAGACCTGAAGCTGTAGTTTGGAAGGGTCAACCTCTTGCTAGGTGAAGCTGCATTATATGGCTCTGATTGGTCCAAAGAAGAACCCTAAGAATACTTTTGTCCTGATAAAGGCACCAGGCCTCTGACAGACCAGTACCAGCTGGTGGAGACTGTGCAGCTGAGACCATTGTATGCTCTTGTCTTGTTCTTTATTACTCTGGATAAAAACACTGCCCCATGAGGATTCGCTACCATTTTCTTCATATGCAATATAAGTTCTTTGCATCATGCTTTTCTGCTTTGTGCATATATATAAATTTCCTGTAAAACTACTAGAATATGCATAAGCTGTTACATCACTCGCCTCTTCCGAGCTTATAACCAGACCCAACTCCCTTTCTCTGAGGCTGTTCTCCAGTTCCTCCGGTGGATATCCTTCCTAAACTCATTCATCGTTAATAAAGTGCCTCTTTTCTATTTAGGTGTTCCAACGCTCAGGGGTTACTCCTGGTTCTGCACTCAGGAATTACTCCTGGTGGTGCTTGGGGACCATATGGGATGCCGGATTGAACCCGGGCTGGCACAGGCCAGCCGCGTGCAAGGCAAACGCCCTACCCTCTGGGCTATTGCTCCGGCCCCATGTTTTCATCTTTTCTACATTGACAAGCTCACACAGTTTAGTTGTGGTTCCAGGGACTACAAATAACACTGTGCTGCCCAATGTGGCTCAGCTTCTGTCGGGTGGTACCAGGGACTGAACCCAAGGCCTCATGCTTGCAGGGCAGTGGGCTCCAAGAACTGAACCACCATAACACTGGAGGAAAGTGGGGTTCAGAGATGGAAATCAACTTAAAGACCTGGAGAGCTGAAAGTGGACCAGCCCTCCTCGCCTAAATTTCAGTTGGTATCCCAGAGAGTACAAGTCCCAGTGTCCCAGGCCACCCAATGAACTGAGCCAGAAACAATCCTGGTCCACTATGGAAAGCCTAGGGAGTATCCAGAACTTGAACTGAATTGGGCTGAAGTGGTCTGCAGTGTACAGATGGGGACTGAGACAGAAGTGGAAGCAATGACAGTTGGATGAGGTCCCTCCCTTCCCTGGCACTAGCCCCCTGGCTCCCCCTGGGCAGTGAGCTGGGCGTCTTTCTAGGCCACAGTCTCTTCTCTGGCTGGGTCCTAGTTGGTTTGGGCCTCCAAAGAGTGGGTGGAGAGAGGAGTGAGCAGGGTGTCCAGCTCCCAGGCACCCACCCAGAGAGCAAATACAGAGGCCAGGCGTTCGGGTGGAGTCAGAAGGGAAGTCTGGACACAGGACACAGGGAGGAGCAGGGGCCTGGGGTCCCTGGGGATGCCACCACCCTCTAGGACCACAAGCTGGAGGGGGAAACAACAGCCCCAAAGTCCCCAGGGCTAGGTGCAGGCTTCAAATCAGAGGGTGTCAGGGTAATATGGGAGGGTGGAGCTGAAATTTTCCAGTAATCAGACAGGCTGCTGCCAAGCCCCTATCATGTATAGGGGACTCCCAGGTTCCTTCTGATGAACCTTTTCCTGATGAAAAATTATTTCCAATAGCCAAGGAACCCTCCACCTACCGATGGAGCTCTGGGTTTTGTTTTGTTTTGGTCTTTGATTTTTTTTTTTTTATTGAAACACTGTGAACTGCAAAGCATTTTATGATTGAATTTTGGTGTACAACGTTCCAACAGCACCAATCCCTCACCAGTGACCGCTTCCCCTTTACCAACAACCCAACTGCCCAAAGGCTCAATAAATAACAGAGTGGGTTTAGTTTGGTGGAGAGAAGTTTCTGCCTGGGAGTTCAGCTCCAAGGAGCCCTGAGAAAGGAAAATCTGGAGGCCTTATCTCTGGAGGGAAAGGAATGTGCTCTCCTCCAGCCAGGATAAGGAGCTGTTTTGAGAGGAAGTCTCCGCCCTGGCTGTGGGCTCCTCCCAGCCACCTCTTGTTCCTTCTGGCTGTCCCAGCCTTGAGATTCCTAATTTCCATCAAACTAAAATTGCAGAACCCCCAGGAACTACCAATAATCCTAGCCCCACTGGTGGCTACCCAGATCAGCTGCCCCTGCTCGGGCCCAGTTTCCTGAGCCACTCCCCGGACCCCAGTCTTGCCTGGACACTGACTCCAGAGAAGTGGGTGAGAGGTCAGATCCATAGCAGGTCATCGTGACCTTCAGGTTGTGTATATGGGGCCTCCCTCCTGCCGGTCTCCTGTCCAGCACAAGCAGAAAGACTCCAGACTCCCAGACCCCCCATTCCCACAGCCCTGGGCAGCAACCCTCCACTCCAAGCCCTACTCTAGAAATATCTAAAGCACTCAGAACCCCAGAACAGAGGATTTGGTATCACAAGATGTTAGAATGTTAGAATGTTATGACAGGCAGCTATTAGCTTTAAATCCATTTTACAGATGGGAAAAGCAAACTAAAACAATTTCACAGGCTGTAGTGATAGATAATGGGCAGGGTGTTTGACTTGCTCTCGCCAACCCAGGTTCGATCCTCGTCATCCCCTATGGTCCCATGAGCACTGCCAGGAGTAATTCCTGAGTGCAAAGCCTGAGTAACCCCTGAACATCACCAGGTACGGACCCAAAAAAAGACAAAAAATAAATAAAATTTCACAATAAGCCATGGGAATAACCTAAGGATCTATCAGTAGATGATCAAAAAATAATTTATCCCTGGAACAGAATATTAGTCACAAAAGGCAATAAAATACTTATTCCTGCTAGCACACGAGTGATCTTCAAACATGTCAATGGCACAAGAGAAATACTGCATGGTTCCACTCACATAAAATGTCTAAAGTAGGCACACAAGGGAATTCAATGAGCGCTGCGCACTGGATACCTTTTAAATGGTAAAAATGCTGGAACTTAAGTCTGGATCTACTTTCCACGCTAACAGGAGAAAGTAAGGAAGCAATTCATTCCTGAGTGTCCCAGGGCCACTGCCTTGTCTGTACCCTAATCTCCAGTCTGGCTCAGAGAGTCCGGAGTATCCCTGGAGGAGAGTGGGGAGGGCAAAGCCACAGGGTCTGACGTTTCAGAGACTGACTGGCAGATCTAAGGCGGCCTCCACTGCCTCTGTAGCACGCACCAAGGCTCTCACAGTGCCCCAAGTCCTGCCACCACAGCACCTGGGGGCTGCTGCAGCAGAAAGCTCTAGGTTCTCAGAAGCTTAAGACGAGACTCTGGCTCCCTTTGTGAAGTCCAGGTCATCTTGCTAACTTTAGCACAGTCCCTCTTGCAAAAAGGGGCCTCAGCCTGGAGCAGGGTTTGTTGCAGGCCCATCTAAGATTGCTGCCTGGAATAGCAGGGTGCTTTAACCTGGCTGGGCCGGTCTCACAGCCTTCTGCTCGGGCCCCTCCAGGACAGACACCTTTGGTCTTCGGATGGGGAGAGGAAGCATTATACAGTCCCTGACACCTTCCAGGTCAGGCAGGCAGGCAGGCAGGCAGGCAGGCAGGCAGGCAGGCAGGGAGGGAGGGAGGGAGGAAAACTGAAATTTGATGATTGCTGGGGGAACAAAAATTCAGAAATCTTTATTACCTTAAAAAAGAAGACAAACATTGTAAGCACGAAACCCTATTGGTAACAGTATTATAAGTCACATTGCTTCAAATAAAAATACAGAATACTTTCTAAAAGATGAGTTGAATATTTAATGAGTCTTTGTTAATAATTCTTTCCCTTCTAATCCTTAGGAATTCCTCCAATTAAATCATTCTTTTTTTGAATGAAGACTAAGATGCTTTGAGAATCTGGCAGAAGTCCTAGGTCTTTTCCCAGAAAAAAATATTCTTATTCATGTAAGATTTTACACCCAATTTCAGGGGCTCATGAATCCTAAGTTTAAAGCTATTCTAAAAATTCCAAGCTAGAGGCAGGCTAAGGGAGGGGGAGGGAATCGGGGACATTGGTGGTGGGAAATGGGCACAGGTGGAGGGATGGGTGCTGGAACACTGTATGACCGAAACCCAAACATGAACATCTTTGTAAATGTATACCTCACGGTGGTATAATAAAATATTTTTTTAAAAGTTCCAAGTTAACTAGAAAACCCAACAAGCCAAGCAAAAGCAGCCAAACTGCCAGACTAAACCAGAGAAGGGAGGGATGTGCAAATCTTTTGCCTATCAAACCACTCGTGTGCTCCCAGGGAAGCCAGGGTCCTCACTTCACCCTACTGGCATCTCACCCGTCTCACTAGAGGCAAAGGTAGCCATCGGCATGTACGTGGATGGTGACTGTGCAGTACAGGTCTGCTTCCCACTCAGGCAACAATGCCGTGCTCACCTAGAAATTACAGACCTGGGGCCGGAGCGATAGCCCAGCGGGTAGGGCGCTTGCCTTGCACGCGGCTGGCCTGCGCTGGCCCCGGTTCGATCCCCGGCATCCCATATGGTCCCCCGAGCACCGCCAGGAGTAATTCCTGAGTGCAGAGCCAGAAGTAACCCCTGAACATCGCCAGATGTGAACCAAAAAGCAAAAAAAAAAAAAAAAAAAAAGAAAAGAAAAAGAAATTACAGACCAGCAGGACTCCTGTTTCATTTCTAAAGTTTACTTCTTGGGAGGGGGCAGGGAGTACTAGCTGTAGGGACTAGCTACTCCCTGGCGGTGTTTGGGGGATCATGCAATGCCAGGAACTGAACCCAAGGCAAGTGCTTTCCTTCTGTGTGTGTTATATCCCCAGCCTCAATGCAATAACTAAATCTCAAATCTGACTGTGCATAAGAATCACCAGTGTGTTAGTTCAAAACACAGACCACTAGTTCAAAATCTGAGTCTGAACTTGCTGTGTTTGGGGGCTGGGATTGGGAGGGGATGAGTGTGGCTTTTGCTTATTTGTGTCTCACCTAATAGTGCTTGGGGCTACGTCCCGCTCTCTGCTGGTGTTGGGAGTTAACTTCCAGCAGGACTTAGGGGGCTGGGTTGGGCAGGCTCCCAGATGCACAACTGTGTTCCCTGGCCCGCTTTCTAAAAATACAGGTTACCCCCATTAGTGTTAGTCACTATCTTCCCGTTCATCATCATTTTGCTCGAGCGGGCACCAGTAATATCTCCTTATGTCCTGTCTCATTCAAGTAGAGCCCAAGGGCATCTGCTTGCTCCAGGTATAACATAAAGAACCTCAGACAATTATATTAGGTCATTCTCATGACTGGTATTTGGCAAACCAAATACAACACGGCAGCTTGCCAGGCTTGCCGTGTGGGTGGCATACTCTTGTAGTCACCTCTAAATACAGCATTTATTGATGAACTGCGTGAACCAGGCTGTGATAGGCTTGTCTGCTGCTGGGTGGAGTTCTGACGAGAGGGAAGTCCGATGTGGATGATGGCGGCCCTCATGGAGTGGGGCGTCGGACGTCTGGCTTGTTGTGAGGCCCTGCTGGGGTGGCGGGCCAGAGCTAGAACCCACCATCCCTCCCGGGCGCCTAGTGAGCAGCTGGGCACAGGGAGAGCAAGTAGCAGCTCTGCCCATGTCTGTTAGTGGGGATTAACCCTCCCCACTAACACTAATGGATTTCTAAAAGAAATCCATTAGTGTTAGTGGGGAGGGCTGAGGGTTTGGGGGGTTAGACCTGAAGGAACCAGTATCACATCCATGCAGCAGCCCTTGGGGGTCCATAAGGTGCCAAGGATCAAACTCAAGGCCCTGACATGCAAGGCATCTGAGCTTTCCCCTGTTTATCCCCAGACTATTTTAAATGAGTTCGTAGGTTACTTGGGACAGGCTGGTGCTGACTGAACTCCAGCACAGGCTATGGTTCTGCCTCAGCGGATCCACTAGTTCCCTGCTCACTGTCCTCATGCACCAGGAACAGGACTTGGTATGAATGTTGGAGAATGGGGTTAGAATTGGTTCACTGTGTTAGAAAGGCTACATTCACAGGTTGAAAAGAGCAAACCACGTAGGCCTAAAAAGTCTATCACCACACAGAGCATCAGCTGGAAGATGATGCCTTACAAATCAGATGCCAAGGCCTGGGGCCACTGGAACTCTCAGTGTGTATATGTAGCTGCATGGAGTCTTGGTGTATGTAAGTAACAAACCTCCCATGTCTGTGACAGACAGGTGTGGGAGCCACAGAGCAAGAGTACTCTGACCAAGACACCAGACCAGTATCACATTGTTTTTTTTTTAAGTTACAAACTTAAAGTGAGGAGCCAGAAAGAGAGAGAGAGAGACAGGGGTTAAGGCACATGTTTGCCAGCAATGTACCCTGGTGGGGTCCCCAGCACCTCATGGTCCCTGAGCATCGCCAGGCATGGCCCTGGGTAGCCCGGGTAACTCCCAGCACAATCTGAGCCCCAACTGCTTCCTTTATCACCTTTGGAGTGGCTGGACAAAAACTTCTGGGAGAAGCCTAGGGGTTTCCTAAACACAGCTGGGGAGACACCCGCAGGCAAAAAAATTCTCCAGCA
The DNA here is from genome assembly GCA_021461705.1 of Cryptotis parvus. Taxonomy (NCBI): domain Eukaryota; kingdom Metazoa; phylum Chordata; class Mammalia; order Eulipotyphla; family Soricidae; genus Cryptotis; species Cryptotis parvus. Next base: position 92,081 of record JAJIBD010004716.1, on the reverse strand, counting down.
AAACACAACATACATCACCAGGGTCTTTTCTCGTGTGTGTTTCCTCCCCCTCTCTTTCTCCTCCTTCCCTACATATACCAGAAGGAGGAGGGAGCCTGCTGGAATGTCCTAAATAGGTTCCAGATGGTGCAGACTTCTGGCCTCCTGGCCCGACTGCTCCTCCCCTCTACCCTGGAACACTGCACAAATATTATCATTTTCTGGCTGTGCAGTGACATGGGAAGCGGTTGAGAGGCCCTAGGTCAGGTGTAAGAGAAACTCATGAAAGGAGTGAGGCCACTGGGCTGAGAAGAGATTGATGGACTATTTGTTTTGTGACTCTCCAATGAGGCAGAGCTTCTAGACAAAGCAGAACCCACAACATGCCTGAACTAGTCCGAACGGGTCTGGGCATCTGAGTGGGCAAGGGTGGGCTGTGGGGTGAAGGCTGCTCAGGTCCCGCACAGCCATAGTAGACATGGCTCCCCCAGAGAGGGCACCTCCGGTTATCTGAATTCCCCATGACAAAGCACTCCCACAGGTCAGTATTGATTGATATTTCCTCATTTGAGGTTTCTGTTTTTGTTTATTTACATTTTGATTTCCTGACGTTTGGATGTCTATAGATCCTCTGAAACGAGTTTGCACACCTCAATTGTACAACTGAAATGAGAATTTGGTATATTGTCTTAAAATGCATGATGGTCTCTTTGAATCAAAGAAATTAGGTATCTCACCTCCCTTCACCTCTAGGCCAGGGTTCTTTGCCCTTTTTACACCAGTGGCCCAGCACCTGTCCTGCCTCATGGTCCACAGAGTGTCAAATAAGGGACTTGTGGTTTCCTTCTACAGAAAGAACTGTGTCCTTCTACACCCGGGATCAGGAGAGGCCTGTGGAACAGTGGTTGAAGACATGTCCCTTTACACCCGGGATCAGGAGAGGCCCGTGGAACAGTGGTTGAAGACGTGTCTCTCTACACCCGGGATCAGGAGAGGCCTGTGGAACAGTGGTTGAAGACATGTCTCTCTACACCCGAGATCAGGAGAGGCCTGTGGAACAGCGGTTAATGGTCACTGCTCCAGGCAAGTCTTTTCTTTTGTCCAGATGAGGTTACTGAAGCCCTGATAGGTGAGGGTACGGGGGAACGAGTGGTCCAGCCCTACTGGAGCCCCACCTTCTGGGGCCCCCTCCTCTGAGCCAGTGTTTGTCCTCACAGCAGGAGCACCACTCTCGGGGGCTGTGGCACACTGACGGGGCATCATTGCCAGGGGAGATGCACTCTGAAAAGCGGCTCCCTTCAAGCCACCAGCGGTTCAGAAAGGCAAAAAGTCATTTCACTTTCACTTTAAATAAAGAACACACCATGCAAAACTCTTCATGAAGTTATTGTGTATATTTTTATGCTTAAAATAGTATGCACTTGTTACAGATTTACTGGCGTGAATTTATTGTTTGCTAGAATACCTTTCATTTGTTGTGTTTGGAATTATAATGTGCTATGCTTTCAGACACCCTAATACTTTCATTTCTGCCAATTGTAAGAGGAGCAGGAATAAGTTTAAAAGAAGAATTCATCAAAATAACAAAATATGAAACTATTATCTATAATATTCCATAGGAGTTCATATTCTGGAAAACATCTGGGCTAAAGCTGTATAAATGAGAACATCTCACCACCACCACCACACACAGAAACATACAAAGTCAAGAAAGGGCAAAAAATAAAAAAGCTATTATGGACATAAAACATTATTTCTATTTCTTGAAAATCTCCTTTCTAATGTGTGTTTCCATTGTCAGAGAATGGAATTTCATGACATGCCTGCAGTCACACAGTGTAAGGCATGGGGGAGTCACACAGTATAAGGCATGGGGACAGTCACAGTATAAGACACGGGCAGTCACAGTGTAAGACATGGGACAGTCACAGTGTAAGGCTTGGGGACAGTCACAGTGTAAGACATGGGGACAGTCACACAGTATAAGGCATGGGGACAATCACAGTGTAAGGCTTGGGGACAGTCACACAGTGTAAGGCATGGGGCAGTCACAGTATAAGGCATGGGGCAGTCACAGTGTAAGGCATGGGGCAGTCACAGTGTACGGCATGGGGACACCAACCTCAGAGCACAGGCAACTGTCTTGAGAAACGGTCTCCAATTATCATCTCCTAATTCTGCAAGAACAGGGCTGTAGCTATGTTACTCTCCACTGCATCCTGGAACCTGTCTTGGTCCTGGCCTCTTGTTGAGTGGATGGATGGAAGGAAAGGTGAGCAGGACGGACATAATGGACTTCCCAAGAGGGTGTTCATTCTTCAGTGACAAGTGATCTATGTGTTAATTAAACCACATTTACGTGTGAGCCATTGGTGTTTTGCACACCAGCATCAACATATTAGTTGGTTTCAAGCTCCTACAATCTAAACTAACCTTTCACAAACTGTTCTCATGCCTGCTTCAAGGACTGACTCCATCTATCTGATCTACTGTGGTTCATTTCATTTCCTAGTCAAAGTAAACCCAAGAGCCAGATGGGTACTTTTTAGGATTAGAAGTTAGTAAGAAGCTGAAGAGATAGTATTAAGGAGTAAGATGTTTACCTTTCAAGCGACGAAAACCTATTCTATCCCAACACCTGAGCCCATATGGTTCCATGTGTGAGCACAGATCAAGGAATAGCCCATGATCATTGCTAGGTATGGCTCAAAGACCAAAAGGAAGGAAGGGAGGGAGGGAGGGAGGGAGGGAGGGAGGGAGGGAGGGAGGGAGGGAGGGAGGGAGGGGAGGGAGGAGGGAGGGAGGAAGGAAGGAAGGAAGGAAGGAAGGAAGGAAGGAAGGAAGGAAGGAAGGAAGGAAGGAAGGAAGGAAGGAAGGAAGGAAGGAAGGAAGGAAGGAAGGAAGGAAGGAAGGAAGGAAGGAAGGAAGGAAGGAAGGAAGGAAGGAAGGAATCCCTGACCTTGAAGCATGTATACTTAAGATAATCACCCTATAGTGAAGCACAGAGCTCTTGGGAGTTCCCAAGAGTCTGGCACAGAAGGGACTTTCTGGACTCTTTTTGCTTCCTAGCACTTCTCTTTTGGATGAATTTAGTTGTTTTTGTTTTGTTTTGTTTTGTTTTGTTTTAGACACCAAAAGAAGCTGTATGTGTGATTCATACAGCCAGTGGTGGTAGTGGTGGAGGAGAGAAATAGGTATGGATCTTGGAAATATGTTTTCTTTTTCTTTTATTTTTTTTTAATAAACTAACAAGAGAAAAAATCCACCAAGAGCCTCATCATGTTCAAAGAAATCTCATTTGCTTGTGTTATGGGAGTGTGTGTGCTCACACTGGCAGTGGTGGAGACAGACAGGGTGGGAGATGGTGTGCGGAGGGAGGGACAGAAAAAAATAAAGAGGTATTTAGGAACAAGAGCATGAGGTCACACAATTGTTTTCCTAATTGCATCTGGTCTTCATCTCTCCCAGCGCCCTCTGTGGCAGCCTAGGCTGGGTTTCCTCCTGCCTGGACTATTGCAGCTGCCAAGAATGTCTCTACCCCCACCTCAGCCCCTGCTGGACACACACAGCCTGTAGTCCCTCTGCCGCAGGGCACGAACTCAGACAGGACTTTCCCAAGACGGAATCTGATTCTGTCTTGCCCTCTGAACAGAAAAGCCTATCAGTTCCCTTAGTTTCTACAAATACAGTATCTCTAAAACGCTTGTAGAGTTTTTAATTTAATTGGCCAGAGAAAGAGCACAGGGTTATGATGCGCCTTAACACAACCGACCCTGATTCGAGCCCCTGCACTGCTTATGGGTCCTGATCATCACCAGCAGTGATCCCCGAGCACACAGCCAGGAGTAAGCCCTGAGGACTACTACTGGGTGTGACCCCAAGACAAAAAAATTAATAGTGGTTATTTTTAGGAGGTCAGAGAAGTAGCTCGTCAGGCTGGCTGGGTTCAATCTCCGGTTCCACATAGTCTCCAAACACTGCGAGGAGCAAACCCACAAAAAGAGGGAAAGGTAGCCTCTGAGCACCATTGGGTGTGGCCCCAATGCCTAGAGTTTCAGGTCATTGTTTTGGGTTTTTTGTTTTTGTTTTCTGCCTTTTGGATCACACCTGGCAATGCTTAGACGTTACTACTCCTGGCTCTGCACTCAGTAATTACTCCTGGTGGTGCTCGGGGACCATATGGGATGCTGGAGATGGAACCCAGGTCGGCCTTGTGCAAAGCAAACACCCTCCCGCTGTGCTATCACTCTGTCCTTTCCCCACCCCTTTATGCTTACATCTGAACAAAAAAGCAAATCAAAAAACCTAGAAATTCCAAGTTTCAATGCCATCAAATGTTTGTTTATATAACATTCTTTCTGCGTCTTCTAAATGTTTCCACATAGTTATTACTTTAAAAATACTATAAGGGAGGCTGTAGAGATAGTATAAAGTGCTTGTCTTGCTTGCAGCTAATCCAGGTTCAACCCCTGGAACTCTATATGGTCACCTGAGCCCTGCCAGAGCCAGGCATAAACCCTAACACTACCAAGTGTCACGCAAAAACAAAATCAACATAAGTCAAGTCTTTCTATGTCATATTTTAAAAGTATACCTGCTAGAGCCAGAGAAATAGAGCAAGGCTTAAGACACTTGCTTACACACAGCAGACCCTGGTTCGACCCCTGACATCACATATGGTTCTTTGAGCACTACCAAGAGTGATTCCTGAGTAAAGAGCTAGGGTAAGTCCTGAACACAACCAGGTGCCCCCTCTTCCCAAAATGAAACATACTATTAACAAGAAATAAATTAGAATTTAGTATATATGTTACCAGTTATGAAGCAAAACTTTGTTCCCACTCCACTCCTATGAAATTCATAAGCTGAAGTCCCAACCCCTCATGCAGCTGGACTTGGAGAAGGACTAAGCGGGCTAATGTTGTTAAGGTCAAGTGAGATCACAGGGTGGGGCTGATTCAACGGGATTAGTGTGTTTATAAGAAGCCCCAGAGAGCTATCACACACATGTTCGTGAATTCATGCTCCCACTCCTTCCCTCCCTCTCTCTGCCCTGCTACCTTTCTCCCTCCCCCTCCCAGCCCCACTCAGAGGCTAAAGAAAGGCTACCTGAGTCATGGGTCTCTGAGCTTACAGGGATACCTTCTAGGAAATGTGTTGTTAGGCCATTTCCTCCTTGTGTAACTATGCAGGCTTGGACAGGGTAGCCTGTTACACCCCTAGGCTCTAGGGAACGGCCCAGTGGGTTTCAGCTGCCACTGGCCCAAGAATTTTGGAAAAGCTGAAAGTCCCGGGCTGGCTACTAAGCTCTGCCATGGAGTGCTCCAGTTTCACTGGGAGCACTGCAGTCCGTGACCATCTGCAAGGAGGGGAGAAAGTTCTCTCTGAGCACCAAGGCAGCAGAAGCCTGACCTTGGACGTCCAGCCTCTGACACTACAAGAATTCTTTTCTGTGGCAAAGGCTCAGTTTTCCCACCTATGGGACAGACGAACCTGGTCTCTCTGTCCCGTGTTGCCCCAGAGCCCCTTGAGGCTGCTAAGGGTATGCGCCACGAGAAGTTCAGCCTCAAGCTCTCCTTACACCCGCTGAGCCTGACTTCCTGGACTCAATATCTGGACCAGAGACAGCCTGAGGCAAAGGTGATCTACACAGAGCTTGGTCCTAAGGGAAGCCGCTGCCCGAGACAGTCCCACAAGAGCCTGTCTGCTGGGTTTCTGTGCATCTGGAATGGAAGATCTTAGAGAAGGCAACTGTGTGGAGCAGCTGCCAGCTCCAGCTGTCGTCTCCACAGAGACAGCCAATGCTCCTCTTCTCACCACGCCCGCAGTCCCAGATGGAAGCACCATGACGCAGGGGCCTCACGCTGTTGTGGAGTTTCCCACAGTTCCTTAAGCTCCTCATATAAGCCATCTTTACCTCACTCCTGAACCAGAAAGATCTACTCCTCTTCACTACCCTATCTCAGCAAACCTAACATCCTGCCCTTTCTAGAATTATCCACACACTTCCTCACCTCTGTGATTTTACACATACTGTTCCCTTTTTTGGTATCACCCTTCCCAGCTTTCAGCTGGTGAACCTCCTGGTGAAACTGGTGAAACTCCTGGAGGAATGTAACCTCCAAGGTGCACTTAAGCGCCGCTTCCCAGTGACGTCCTCTCTGATACTCCAAGGTAAAGGTCCTTCCGTGGTCTGCCCCCTTCCTCTGCAATTTGTCAACTTCCCTTTACATAAGGACAACATTTAACCAAGAGGTGATTAGGATCTGCTTAAGGGAGAGAATCTTGAGATTTTCTTGTGTGTATCTTAAACTTCCAGCATTGAGTCTGCTCACAGTGGCACCCAGGAAATGATTTTTTGGTAAATTGGTAAGCGTGGAGGGAGAGACAGTGAAAGAGATCAAGAGACAAAGCAAAGAAACTTTGAACAGAAAGTGTCGGGAAAAAACTGTTACAAAATTTATGATGTACAGTGGGAAGTATTTTCAGGAATAAACACTTCTCCCATTTCTACCTCTGGTTTCACTTTTAAGAAAACTGTTTATCTGCTTATTATCAGGCCTAGCAAGATCTCACACTCATTGCAGAACCTCTTTAGACAACTTATGAGAGGTTTCCTTAGCTGCTGTTCCTAGGATTCAACCGCAGGGTGACTATTTTCCCTAGAGCAATGCCCGACACTTGTTTCTCAACAGCCACAGCTCTGAAGTGTGGAGGGAGCAACCTCTCAGTGCCCAGATGGTTTTCACGATGCAAGTCACAGTTTCTGGCTTCGAGATGAAGCATCAGCCCCAAGACTGACAGAAGATGAACAAGGATTCACACATACTCACTGTGGCATCAGGTTACAAATCACACAGCAGTTGACAGCAAGTATAAACCTTGCTAGTTCTGAAATCACAGCCCAAGCAGCTTCACCACAAATTCAGAAGTGTTCTTACTCAGAAAGCACCATCTAGGTTTGCAGAAGTCGCTCCTCAAATCAGAGCTATCAGAATCTACATGTGGATTTTCCCTCCAGAGGAAAAACCGCCATCATTCCTGAAAAGGCATACTGATACTCCACTTTTATGGGGGAATAAGTAACCAAAACGCTCTGTGGATGAGTGTGGTTGTGCTGTGTGTGTGGTGCTCAGGGACTACTTCTGGTTAGTGTTTGGGGGTTGCTCCTGGTGGTGTCTGGGGACGATACAGTGCTGGGGACTGACCCTGGGGCCTCTGCATGGGACCTGAATGACCAAGTCAGACAGTGCTAATGTGTGCTGGGGGCAAAAGGAGACAGGCCTGGGAACAGCAGCAGGAATTAGGGCCGGACAAGCAACCCTCCTCAACCCAGGCTCTACCCGGCAATGTCAGCTTTTAATTAGAATGTGTATGTGACACACTCTTCTAGAAACCAACTTTATTTGTAATAGAGTAACTGAAAGAATCTATTCTACAGCAAATGCTGAACACTTCTATATGTCAGTTCCCTACCACCACCCTGTTTAGGGATAAAAGTACCACACCTTTTATTTCTCAATAAAATGCTATAGTTCATTTTACAGAGAAAGACAAAGCATTTGTCTTTATAAAGTATTATCTCCATGTTGTAAAATATGAGTCTTTTTTATATAAATAATGAGAATTGCTATTTTACAACTTTAGGCATAAGCTGTATCACTGCTGGAATCTGCTGTGAAGACCTGATTAAGGCAAGGATCAAAATTTCTCCCATTTCTGACTTAAAGCTTAAACTAAAGGCATTGCAAGGCTCTCAAAGGGTCATAACGTGCAGTTAAGAGTTTGGACCCTAAAGACTAGAGCTAGTTCAGCAGGCAGGGCACAATCCTAACATCGGCTGGGACCCAAGATTGAATCTTGGCACCACCTGGCCCCTTGAGCACCACTGGGTTTATAACCCCGGAGGGCACCCCTGGTGCTGTGGCTGTGACTGGTGGCTCCCAGCTGCATGAAGTCCGAGCACACCACATTGGTAACCCAGTGGGCTGAGAATAACCAGGAGTGGCTCCAACCCACTGACAACTTCTTAGGGATCTCTTGCCAGCCCCAGAAACAAGGGTTTGGCTCTAGAATTACACTATCTGGGTTTCATTCCAACTCTACCAATAATAAATCCTCAGGCAAAGTACCTCTCACAGCCTGGTTCTCCCATTTGTAAAATGGAGATAACTATAGAACCAACTTCTTGTAAGAAGTAAAAATTAATTACAAATGTAAAGAGAAGAAACAAAGTCCAACACATGAAGTGCTCATTAAAGGATACATATAATTATTACTATTATAAACTGTCTTACTTGGTCAACTTTCTTTCCATGGAAGGAGCTACTTCCATCAAAAGGTTCGTTCTTCCTCAGGGTGATGTAGGCAGATAGACAAGGGAGGGCTCAGGGCAATGGAATTTCTGAGAAGTAATGAATCCAATTTATCCTAAAGCTGCAAGAATTAAGGCCTAGACCTGTTAAGAGCTTGGGGGTGGGGTTGCCAGTAACAGACAGAGAAGGCTGGAACCCCCCCCCCACACACACACACCCATAGAAGCTCCATCAGGAACAAAGGCCAGGAAAGGAATTCCAAAGACATCTACCACTCCTAACACTACCCCTCTTGACTACACCATAGCAATGGACTCTTACCTAGATAGAAGCTCCACATGGGGACAACTTGGGAAAAACCTATAAAAGTCACCTTGAACAAAGGAAGGTGCGCATATGCTGCCTGAGCCCATGTGCTACTTGAGCCCACGTGGCCAAGCACATGTGTGACACCGAGTACATGTGTCACCCGCATCTCCCCTTTTGGGTTTATTTATTTGTTTGTTTGTTTGTTTGCTTTTTGGGTCATACCCAAAAGCAAAGTTTTTGGTCACACCCAGGGTTACTCCTGGCTCTTCACTCAGGAATTGCTCCTGGTGGGGCTTGGGGGACCATATGGGATACTGGGGATTGAATCCAGATCAGCCACATGCAAGGCAAATGCCCTCCCTGCTGTACTATGGCTCGGACCCTCTTTTGAGATGTGTACTCTCTTACTTTTTCTCTTCCTTCCCCTTCCTCAAAGTCTCCAAATAAAATCTGTTTTACTTCACTGCTCATCTCCTCCTGAAATTCTTCTTCTGAGAGATAAAAGACAAGAACCTACAAGGCCTGGGTAAGGCCTTCCCAGCAGGCCCAGGGCTGCCGAGGCAGACCGGGAGAAAGTGAGCATCTGTCTCCTTCCCGCCTCACATAAGCCACCCGTAGGCACCCACCGACATCAGTGGCATCCTGGTTCCACATCCTGCCCACCTTTCACCAGACCACTACTAGCTGATGCCAGTTCTGGTGTGTTTTTTGGGGGGGGTGATGAGGGGCGTTTGTTTTGTTTTGGATTTTGGGTGCATAACCCAGCTGTGCTCGGGGCTTAGCCCTGGCTCTGTGCTCTGGGATCTCTCCTGGAGATGCCAGTTTGGAGGAAGCAGAGGCTGTATGGAATAACTTGTTTTGAACTTTCCCACTCAGCACTGAGATGTGGCTCCCGAAAAGTGGAAACTTAGCTGGTAGGTGGACTCAGACAGAGCTGGTAGGTGGGCTTCCACAGAGCTGGTAGGTGGGCTTCCACATAGCTGGTAGGTGGGCTGCCACATAGCTGGTAGGTGGGCTTCCACATAGCTGGTAGGTGGGCTTCCACAGAGCTGGTAGGTGGGCTTCCACATAGCTGGTAGGTGGGCTTCCACATAGCTGGTAGGTGGGCTTCCACATAGCTGGTAGGTGGGCTTCCACATAGCTGGTAGGTGGACTTAGACATAGCTGGTAGGTGGACTTAGACATAGCTGGTAGGTGGGCTTCCACATAGCTGGTAGGTGGGCTTCCACATAGCTGGTAGGTGGACTTAGACATGGCGTGGCTGCCTCTTTTTCCAATAGCTTGTGTCTTCATCGGCCTCCTCAAAACACCTCGACAAGGGCAAAGATCACTGAAGTCACAGTCACTGGGACTCAGGACCACGTGGGCGAGCAGGGCAAACATCTCTGGATTAGGAGCTGGAACCAGCTGCAGCTGTGTCTGGCCAGCAACGGGCCATACAGAGAATAAATGACTTCCTACACTACAGAATCAGCCAGCGCCACATTCCCAAGTTGTGAGGTGAGAAGTGCATGTCAGTTTGCCCTTAAATCCCACATAATTAGTCGGGGTGGGGGACAGGAGAGGCCTGTGGGGAGTGAGTCCTCTGCTGAAAACATCAACCCCAGCTGGCCTGTGTCTAGGCAAGGTCTGGAATAATGTTATCACATTTACCATAAGCCTAAACTCGTTCCTATTGCAGACAATTGGCAGTCAATAGACGATTCTGCCAGACAGTTGCACTTATTGGCCATTGGTCAAAAATGAGGTCACTACAAGCCTATGTGCTGTAACTGGAAAAACCTGATGAAAAACAATCGTCTACTTCATTTTTTTGACTAAGAGGGATCCATCTCCCCGTATTACATTGGCCTTTGCTTGGTGTGTGGTTCAGGAGTCAAGATTTTGTTCAAGGTCAAGTGGGCTTTACTCTTTGACTCCTCTGCAGGCATCTGTTTGCCTGGGGCGTGGGGAGGTTGTGAGGGGTTTGAGTGAGTTCACAGCCAACTCCAGCTGACCTGCAAGAATTTCTGGCTAGCAGTGACGCCTGGATCTCTCCCAAGCCTGTAAGTCTGAAAGATCCGGTCAGGAGTGGATGTGAGAGACACCTGGGCATGCATGCTCAAAGGATGTGTGTAATATGAAGCACATGCGCTTCTCTCAAAAAATCAGATCGAATCAGGTTACTGAGCTGGTGTTAGCAGAGCACGCAAGTTCACCCACAAAGGGAGCCCTGCAGACCTGATGAAGCCCTGCGTGCTGGTTTGGCCCCTGAGTCCTCTCCCACCTTTCCTTAACACTGACGGCCTCCGAGGCAGCATCACTCCTTTGAAAAAAATAATTCAAGAGGAAAAGTTTCAAAGCCCTGGTTTCTCCTCGGCTGCAACCCTTCCTTCCTTCCTCCTTTCCAAGGAGGTCTGTCTAGTACCGCCCTGGGCCAGGCACTCCACACAGGCATTGTGGCTTCGCCTGCCAGCTGCCTGCCTCAGACAGAGTACCTGCCCGCTCCCAAAACAGGAAGGTCGGCGCCTGCTGGAAGGGAGGCCTGGGGAGGGCGGCGCCGCCCCTGAGATAAGAGATGAAGGGCCTCGCATTTCCACACCTCTGTGGAGGGGGAGGCCAGGAGGGTCAAGAGCCTTTTTCATTTCTCGGAAACACACACACACAGGCATACACACAGACACAGACACACAGACACACACACACACACTTGTGTCTCTGCATCTCTGTTCAGACCCCAGTGGCAGGGCCCTAAGATTATGTCACAAGCAGCAGCACCTCCGGGAGGGTCTGAGTAAGGGTTGGGGTGCTAGGTCATCCAGCCCAAGCCCCCAGCCCATCTCCTGAGTCCCCCTCTCCCTCCAACACAAGCTGGGCCTGCATTTCAGAGTCACTTTCTGGTCCCAAGAGATGACATCTCACGGACCACCCGCAGGCTGGCCACTGTCATAACTGGCTCCAATCTAGTCTTTTCAAGGCTAAGATCACAGCCCCCACTTCTGGGACCTCCCAAACCAGCTCCTCACCAGTTAAAACAGGTCTTTAGCTGGATAATAACTAATTTTTATGTACTGAATAGCAAACTCTTGTTTTTCAGGAAGGTCTTAGGACGGTAGAAACCTGCCACAGTCCAAGAAAGCAGCTAGAGGCAGAGGGGAAGTGGGGAAAAGCTCAGACAGGAGCCAGAAATGAAGGAGCCAGAAAGGGATGGAGAGAAAGGAAAAGGGAAGTCCAAGGAAGTTCAAGATTCTAGACAGAGAAACTGAATGTGTAGCTCCGCATTCTTACACTGACCACATACTCCAACACAGTTCTTGGGGTCCCCAGCAGGACATACGAGCCCGTTCACATCCAAATTAAGACAGTGGCCTAAAGTATCCTTGGCTGGGGCAGCCAGCCTGACACCCACCACATGGAAGCTGGTGCACCAGTGGCTTCCTTTACTCCCTGCTGACCAGATGATGGTCGCCAATCCCGAGACACCTGGGCACCATCTTCCTGCTGTGTTGCTCTGGCTTCTGGACTCTGCCACCTCATACCCCATCTCATCTCCTGCTGCCCCTCCAAGCTGTGGTCCCTCACCACTATGGCCAGGCCCTTGAGGACCCCCAATATGGTGGGTTACCCCCTGCAGGATAAGGGGAGATGTAAGGGGTCCTGGGTGGGCAAGACCCCTCTGCAGGCAAGCCATCGTGGGAGGAAACAACCGGGAACCACACTGACTTCCAATGTTAGCAGCGCCTCCTCCTGGGTGGTCTCCAGAACATTCTGTCTCAGTCACCTGGGGGCTTCCACTTCTGTCTGAAGATCAAGTGTCTCCCCGTTACTCGATGGTTCTCAGCCAAAAGGAGAATGACACCCAGCTGGGACTCACCACCCTCTCGCTTTCCTCCTTAAACCCAACACAGCAGGTTGGGGAGCGTGAGCTACCCTTGGCTGGGCTGGAGTAACACCAAGGGAAGAAGGCACCAGTCCTCATACTCAGGGGCTCCCGAAGAGCTGAGTGCTCAGTGGAGCGAGCAGGACCTCCCCCACCAGACTGAGCAGGGTGTTGAGAGTGGGCTGGGGAGGGGACATGGCCTGACTTGAGCTTCCTGTGCCAGACTCAGCTGGCAACACTGGGGCCCCGAGCCTTCAGGGATATACCACGGAACTGCTCAGTGGACCCCGAAGCACTGAAAAGTAAATGGGCTGATGGATGTTCTGTGTATAGCTTGGTATTCTTTATTTTTGGTCTTTACCAGCCATACTAAGGTGCTATTCTTAGCTCTGTGCTTGGGGGTTTTTTATCTGGTAGTGCTGTGGGTCCAGGCAGTTGGGGACCTCCTGCAGGCACACTTGAGCCCACTCTCCTGAGGGATTATCTGTTCTTTTTCGGGGGACGTGTCACGCGTGGCAATACTCAGGGGTTACTCCTGGCTCTGCACTCAGGAATTACTCCTGGCAGTGCTTAAAGGTTCATATGGGATGCCGAGGATCGAACTTGGGTTGTTCACACGTAAGGTAAGCCCCCTACCCTCTGGACTACCCCTTTTTGTTCTGCTTTGTCCTGAGGCACTTTGCCTGGTGCTTGTTCGGGACTGGCAGCTCAGGAACCCTGGGATGGAGGCTGAAGCTGTGCTGGAAAGTGCTCTGAGGGAGACGGTGCTCTGAGGGAGACGGTGCTCTCCTCTGTGGCACCAGAGCCCGTGTGCATGGCAAACCCTTAGGAATAGGGTTGTGGAAGGCCGCTGCTATTCCTGCAGCTGTGGGCAGAGAAAAGAACCCTCCTCCTGGGGTGCTCAGAGCCCAGGGTAGGCGGTTGTGTGGGATCCCTTAGTCCCCTCTGCCTCCTCCCAAGGGAGAGGGATGTCAGACAACACGACCTACTCAGTCAACTGGTCCCAACACACATGCCAGCAGCCACGACCACCCACAAGAAGGAGCCCAATTTTGCTCCAGGATTCTGCAGGCCTGTGACCGGCTGCCCTGGGACCAGCTCCAGGGCCCTCAGAGGCCAGAAAACAAAGAACCAGAATCAGAACTCCACACAGAGGCGGTTCTGGGCACTGCAAGGTTCCTGAGCTGCTGGTGCCCTGGAAGTCCCTCCAGATAGATGGGGAGAGGAGGGCAGCAGCGAGAGAGAGATGGGAACTTGTATAAAAACCTTCAGAAACTACAATAGACACAGTGCTAGAAGAAGAGATGAAATCATGAGATTTGCTGTTACATGGACAGACAGTTCTAGAACTCACTGGAACTGTGGGAAAAGGAACCCTCAGCCACTGTTGGCGGGAATTTCAAACCTCTTTGAAAAACAACATGAACTTGTTTCAAAACCTGAAAATCAAGTTTCCCTCAGAGCCAACAATTCCACTACTCAGCATCTAGCCCAAGGGCCCATAAGACTTATTTCAAGACTTATTTGGGCTCCTATGTTCAAAGCGGAAATATTTACAACAGACAAGACATGGAAATAACTCAAGTGACCAAGAACAGATGACTCCATAAAGAAGCCATCGCACACGCAGCACACACACATACACACACACACACACACACACACACACGGAATACTATACTATAAGAGGAAACCAAGCAATTTGCCACAATGTGGATGGATCTGAGAATATAACGCTGAATGAGAGGGCAGACAGGAATGTGTCTCTCAGATGTGGAATACAAAGAAATATAGTAAGGGGGTAACAAATGGCGAAAGGCAACAGAATAGAGCATGTTCTACAGAACTGAGCTCACCTGGGGGCAGGCGGACGGAGGCGACTGGGAGGCTGATGGAGCAAAGAGGGCACTCAGGTGATGCATGTAGTGCTGGAGCGATTGACACAATGAGTTGCAATTCAGCATGTCAATGCAAATGGCCTGGGTTTGAGACTGAAGGCAGAGGGATGCCTTCCAGCAGGTGGAGTCAGGTCTGCTCTGTCCACTGCTTTCAATGACCAGCAGGGGCCGTGACCTTCCCAGGGTTAAGCACAAATCCCTCCTTTTCTCCCTCCCTAAGCATAAGCTCAGCCAGTGCACCCGCAGCCCCTGCACCGAGACAGGCAGAGCGCTGAGGGATTGTGAGCACCCCAAACCCTCCCCCAGGAAACAGTCTTCCTGGACACCCAAAAAAGCTAAGTTTGAGATGAGCATGATTTCATTTCTCTAATGCAGAACACTCAAAAACAAAATGTGTCCGTGTCACTTCATTTTCAGAAATGTATCTTCTCTACCTAATTTCAAAAGCAATAAAATAGTTTTGGTATGCACTTACATAAACGAAAGCATAGTCCAACAAAATGGCCTTGGAGGAGCTTCAAGCCAAAGAAATGCTCCACACAAATGAGGTCTTCTTAAATTGTCATTAATGTAAAAGCTTTTTACCTTTTTTTTTTTGGGTCACACCCAGCAATGCTCGGGGTTACTCCTGGCTCTGCACTCAGGAATTACTCTTGGCGGTGCTCAGGGGACCATCTGGGATGCTGGGGATTGAACCCGGTAGCTTTTTACCTTAAAGGAGTCTCTGCAGAGCATTGGGCTATTATGCTGGTTTGGGAAGAGAGAGGATGGACTGGTCAGCAGGAGGGAAAGGAAGAGATTAGAGCCAGGGATGTGCCTCAGTGGTACAGGTATGCCTTGCATGTGTGAGTCCCGGTTGGATCCCTGCCACAGATGAAAGGGGAAGGGAAAGGGAAGGGGAAGGGAAGGGAAGGGAAAGGGGAAGGGAAAGGAAGGGAAAAGGGAAGGGAAGGGGAAGGGGAAGGGAAGGGGAAAGGGGAAGGGAAAGGGAAGGGAAGGGAAGGGGAATGGCAAGGGAAGAGGAAGGAAGGGAAGGGAAAGGGAAGGAAGGGGAAGGGGGGAAGGGGAAGGGAAGGGGAAAGGGAAAGGAAGGGAAAGGGCAAGGGAAGAGGAAGGGAAGGGGAAGGAAAGGGAAAGGGAAGGAAGGAATGGCAAGGGGAAGAGGAAGGAAGGGAAGGGGAAAAGGAAGGGGAAGGGGAAGGAAGGGAAAGGGAAGGGGAATGGCAAGGGAAGAGGAAGGGAAGGGAAAGGAAAGGGGAAGGAATGGCAAGGGGAAGAGGAAGGGAAGGGGAAGGGAAAGGGAAAGGGAAGGAATGGCAAGGGAAGAGGAAGGGAAAGGGGAAGGGAAAGGGAAGGAGAATGGCAAGGGAAGGGAAGGGAAAGGGAAGGGAAAGGGAAGGAGAAAGGGAAGGAAGGGAAAGGGAAGGGAAAGGGGAAGAGGAAGGGAAGGGTAAAGGGAAGGGAAGGGAAAGGGAAAGGGGAAGGGAAAGGGAAGGAAGGGGAAGGGGAAGGAAGGAAGGGGAAAGGAAGGGGAAAAGGGGAAGGGGAAGGGGAAAGGGAAGGGGAAGGGGAAGGGGAAGGGAAGGGGAAGGGAAGGGGAAAGGGAAGGGAAGGAAAGGAAGGGAAGGGGAAGGGAAGGGGAAGGGAAGGGAAGGGAAGGAAAGGAAAGGAAAGGAAAGGAAAGGAAAGGAAAGGAAAGGAAAGGAAAGGAAAGGAAAGGAAAAGAAAGGAAAGGAAAGGAAAGGAAAGGAAAGGAAAGGAAAGGAAAGGAAAGGAAAGGAAAGGAAAAGAAAGGAAAGGAAAGGAAAAGAAAGGAAAGGAAAGGAAAGGAAAGGTTGTACTCAGAGCAGAAATAAGAATAACATGCAGTTTCTGGGTGCTGTGGGATGCCAGAAGATCGAGCAATAAGTTGAACATTCTAGGGACATTATCACCAGCCTAGACTTCCATAGCTCCTCCCAGTCACCCATGGATGGGGAAGTGATGTTTCTATGACAGCAGAAGAGGATGACCTGGAATGCAGACTGCAGGGAGCTGCTCCCGTGAGGAGGCAGGACATTGGACAACAGCTGGGCCCAGAGCTCAGCTATGCATTTGAATGAGGGAGGAGGAATGGGTCCCCACAAGGAACAGATAAAAGAAAGAGGTCCCCACAAGGGATGGATGGAGGAATGGGTTCCCACAAGGGATGGATGGAGGAATGGGTCTCCACACGGAATGGATGGGAGGGGTCCCCAAAAGGAATGGATGAAGGGGTCCCCACAAGGGTTGGTTGAAGAAAAAGGTCCCCACAAGGGATGGATGGAGGAAAGGGTCCCCACAAGGGATGGATGGGGGAAAGGGTCCCCACAAGGGATGGATGGAGGAAGAGGTCCCCACAAGGAATGGATGAAGGGGTCCCCACAAGGGATGGATGTAGGAAGGGGTCCCCAAAAGGAACGGATATCAGGGAACATTAGCTATGCAGGTGAGGGTGGAGGAAGGGGTCCCCACTGGTCAGTGTCTGAGAGCTCAGTAGAGCATGTTTCTAATGGTATAAACCAAGAAGAAAATAAAAGCCAGGAACTCCCCACCCCCAATTGCTGGGAACCTCTGGATGTGACTTCATCTGGAGGAAAAGTCTTTGTCAGTATAACCAAATGAATGATTTTGAAGAAGATCATCCTGAACTGGTCAGGGAGATGGCTCAAAGGGCCAGAGCACAGGATTCAAGTGATAGCCCTGGGTTTAACCCCCGTGCACGGAAAAAGGAGACCTGAGCACTGTCCCAGGAGTAACACTTCTTATTCTACACCAACACACCACTTGGTACTGCAAAATATCCTCCTGGATCCTAATTACGCCTATCTGCAAAGATAAATGTCCTTAGATATGCATAAAAAGTCAACAAGAAAAAGGTGAGAGTGGAACCGTGTGGCCTGCGGCCATAACCAAAGGCTCCAGAGCCATCTGAGCTGAAAGGCAGCCTAGGTGCCCGGGAGTGAGGCCCGGCCCACACCTGGAGCTGTTGGAGACCTCTGGCCTCCAGGGCCTTCAGGGAACATATTTCTGTTGTTTAAAATCACATAGCTGGTGGTGAATTTGTTAAGGTAGTCTACGGCACTAAAGCACAGAAAGAGTAAGTTAAATTTCAGGAAAAGCTGAGAGCTATACAAAAGAAAGCAATCAGAGTACACAATTTGGCTAAAAAAAAACAGTTGTTTCCATGTATATGCATTAATTTACTTGTACAATATTTGCTTTTAAAAAAGTAGATGTTGGGGCCGGAGCGATAGCCCAGCGGGTAGGGTGTTTGCCTTGCACGCAGTCAGCCTGTGCCGGCCAGGGTTCGATCCCCGGCATCCCATATGGTCCCCGAGCACCGCCAGGGGTAATTCCTGAGTGCAGAGCCAGGAGTAACCCCTGAGCATTGCCGGTGTGACCCAAAAAGCAAAAAAAAAAAAAAAAAAAGTAGATGTTGTTTTAGAAAACAAAATTAACATACATTATACAAGTTATCTAGCACTAATCAAAGCTAAAAGGCTTTGTTTTGTGTTGAATTAATTGCTAAATAGGAAAGCTATACATCAATAAGAGCTGAAATAGGAAAAAATTATAGACAAATGTAAGATAAAAAATAGAAATCACAATAAAAATAGAAATGAAGCACACACATACACACATAGACGTGCACACAAATGAGAAGTAAACATTCCATCTCCTTACTTTCTCTCACTCCTTTCCCAGCGGGAGACAAAAATGCCTTTCCCAGCTTTCTTCTCTTCCCTGTGTGAGCACACGCATTAACACAGCTGTATGGTTCCTCTATGAGAATGTGATAAACCCTGCATTGCTCTGCACTCTGCCTTTTGCAAGTCAGTGACATCCATGGCTTCATCCATGGAAAGAAACAGTGTACTAATAATTTTTGTAAATGATAATACCAGCCTAGAACTGAGCATTGAATATAGGCAAAAGGATATATATATATCTATATATATCTATATATATCTATCTATATATATATATATGATAACCTCTAAAAGTATGTATTGCAAGCCACAATGAGTAAGAGAGAAGGGGAAGGGGAGAGAGAGAGAGAGAGAGAGAGAGAGAGAAGAGGAAAAGTGCCTGCCATTGACGCAGGCTGGGGAGGAGGGGAATCAGGGGTCATTGGTGGTGGGAAGTGGGCATTGGTGAAGGGATGGGTGCTGGAACACTGTATGACTGAAACCCAAACATGAACATCTTTGTAACTGTATATCTCATGATAGTATAATAAAAAATTAATAAAAATAAATAAAAATTTTATATTTAAATATTAATTTATTGATGGCTATTTCATTTTCTCCAGTTTGGTGCTATTGAAAATACTGACATGACCATATCCCTGCACAAGGGAGGCTGATTTCTGGTGAATTCGGCTCATAAGAAGAATTCATAAGACAAAGGTCAAGCACATTTTCAATTAAGTTCTCCATATGGTCCACTAAGCATGGTCAGGAGTAATTCCCGAGTGCAGTCAGGAGGGACTGACTGAGAATGGCCAGGTTTGACCCCTGCCACATTCCCTTGCGAGAAGGTGGTTCATTTGTGAGCCCCCACTGGCAGTACATAAAGGTCGTCCATTCTGCCTTCCCTGGGTATTTTTGGCTCTATGCAATCGTCTCAGTTCCTGGTATGTAATGAGCAAAATTCAGATCCTTGTTTTTTGAATTTGTCTTTCTTCACTATTACTATCACTATCCTCCCGTTCATCATTTATTTGCTAGAGCGGGCCCCAGTAATATCTCCGTATGTCCTGTCTCATGCTAGTAGAACCCAAAGGCATCAGCTTGCTCCAGGAACATAAAGAGCCTCAAACCATTATGGGAATGACCTAACATAAATGTTACTGGTATTTGGCTATCAAATACGACACGAGCAGCTTGCCAGGCTTGCCGTGGGTGGCAGACATTTGTCTTTCTTAAATAGTAAAATGTTTTTTAAATAATATCTGGGCCTCCAGCATGCAAAGCATGTGCTCCAGCCATTTGAGCCATTTTCATCAAGAGAGAACATACTATGGTGACCGAAACTTGGTCAGGTGTTAAATATAAAAGACCTTCTTGAATCTCAGAAGAGACACCAAGCCACTAAAATTCCCAGGTAGATGACCAGTCTCTGGGCTGAGAACTCTGAGGCCTTCTCAGAATGGGGACAGAGAAGTTCCCACCCTACTGAAGGCTCAGCAGAGGGGTGTGCCCCACCCTCTGGCGTATAAATGATACAACTTCATGACTGATTTTGAAAGAGACACCAAGCCAGTGAATTTCCCCAGTTAGTTCCATAGTTCCTAGAGCACATTTCACAATACTGAAAGCTCACTAGAACAGAAGTTTTCATAGGAAAGCTGCATAGAAGGCTACTAAGCTCAATGAGAGAAAAAAACAAAAGGCTTAATTAGCACCAAATGGCTCTGGAAATTCTCAGACAAAGGAGCCTTCAATTATCTAACACCACTGTCAAAGGCAACAAAATATAAGATAAACAAATGGGACTAGATAAAGTTAGAGCTTCTGTATGTCAATCAATCAATCAATCAAACAAACATATGCTAAAACTAAAAGACAGCTAACTGAATGGGGAAAATATTTGCATTCAACATATCAAATTAAGGTTTGCTCTCCAAGATATATAAAGTTGTTGATCACAAAGATCAACAACAAATTCAAAAACCCTATCGACAACTGAGGAGAGGAAATGAATAGATGCTTCTTCTCACAGAAGACACGTGGATGGCCATGAAAAATTGCTCAGCATCACATCATCAGAGAAATCCAAATTGAGACAACAATGAGATGCCATCTATATCAGTGAGGATGGCATGTAGCAGAAACAGTAGGAACAAACTTTTGGTGAGAATGTGGTAAAATGGAACTTTCATCCACTGCTGGTGGGAATGTTGTCTGGTACTACTCCTGTGGAAAACAGTATGAAGAGTTGAACTGCCTTACAACCCATTAATTCTACTCTTGGGCATCTATCCCCAGAACATAAAAACACTCTCTCTAAAAAAGGATATTTGTACGCCATTATTCATTGCTGCACTCAGTATAATAGCTAAGATATGGAATCAGCCTAGGTGTCCAACAACAGATAAATGGATTATGAAGATGTGGTATCTTCATACACATCTGGTATACACAAAGGAATACTATGAAACAATGAAACAATAAAATCAATGAAATCATGCAATTTGCTGCAACCTGGTTGGAAGTGGAAGATATCTAATGCTGAGTGAAGTAAGCCAGAAGGACAAACACAGGATGATCTCACTTACCTGTGGAATATAGGATAGTGGATGAGGAGCTGTATTTAGTAAAAGGACGATGCCTAGATCACCTTTGACCTCAGTGTTTAGAAAATAGATGGACAGAAAAGAAAAGAAATCAAGGGGGAAGAAGAGAGCAAGAAGTACTAGGTGATCAGGCATTAGGGCCTCAGTTTTACCTCACTCAGTGATATGAGAGGGGTACAGACATATACCCAAAACACAGATTCAACAGAACTAAAAACATGAGATTTAAGCAGCAGCTACTAAAGTCTTGTAATGTGCCTGTCAAGTTGTCAGGAAGGGGTAGAGTGGATGTTGGGGTGGGAGGGAATCTGGGAGCATGGGTGGAGAGAAGTTAACATTGGTGGAGGAATTAGTGTTGAATTACTGTATGCCTAAAACTCAACTATCAGTAGTTTTGTCAATCATGGCTCTTTAATAATTTTTAAAGTATTATGCTTTGTTGAGTTAAGAGAGTCAGAAGAAGAAAGACAGTCACAGAGATCAGAGCAACAGTGAAGTGGGTAGGATGTTGCCTTGCATACGGTTTGATCTCCAGCATCCATATGGTCCCTGAGCACTGCCAAGAGTAATTTCTGAGTACAGAGCTAGGAGTAACCCCTGAGGTGTGACCCAAAAGCCAGAAAAAAAACCCACAGGATGATCTCACTTATATGTGGTAAATATAATAACTGGATGAGGAAATGCATTGTGGTAAAGGAAGGGGGATGCCTAGATCACCCTTGACCCCAGAGTTTAGAGAGGAGAAAGACCAAGAAGAAATCAAGGTGGGGAGAAGAGAACAGTAAGTAATGGATGAACAAGCATCAGGGCTTCATACTGGAGATATGGGTGAGTGGTGTGGCATATATCCAAAACACAGACTCAACAAAACTGAAAACATGAGATCTAAGCTGCAACCACTGAAACTCTGTAATGTGCTGTTGGGGGGGGTGCTGGCAAGTGACCACCTCCTGCACGAATGAGGGACACCTTGGATCTTGCTGGACTTCATCCCTGTGAAAGGAGAGGAAAGGGCTTAGGAAGAAGCATCTGTCTTGCCAATGTAGCCGAAAGGAAAAGACACCAACACAGTGGGGGTGGGGAGGGTGTCTTGGAAAGCAGGCACGTTTTACTGAGCACAGTTTAAGCCTTTTATGCAATTTTGGGTGGAGGGGGTATAAGCACAAATCGTAGCATCTTGGGCCATCACAACAGATAGCAATCACTGATTTAGCATTTGCAAGGTAACAATCACTGATTTACATATTTCTGTGATCAGAAGACCAGGCACAACCTGCCTCACCTTAGATGTAAATCATTTGCCTGCCAGTCTTCCATTGGATAAGCACAGTTGTCGTTCACATGGGTGTAAACTCTTGAGCATCCAGATTCAGAAGCTTCACTGCTCTGAGAACAGCACCCCCTCCCCGCACCCCCCCCCCTACCTCTGGGCTCTGCCCCGAGGGCCTCACAGCAGGAAAGTGCCAGGCCCTAATACTAGCTTAGAGCCCAACAATGTGCCTGTCAAGTTGACAAGGGAGGGGGTAGGGAACAACTGAGGTGGGGAGAGAATATGGGGACACTGGTGGTGAAATTGGGTTGAAATATTGTATTACTATTTTTAATATCACTATCTTCCCATTCATCATCTATTTGCTAGAGCGGGCATCAGTAATATCTCCATATGTCCTGTCTCATGCTAGTAGAACCCAAAGGCATCCGCTTGCTCCAGGAACATAAAGAGCCTCAAACCATTATATTAGGTCATGGGAATGACCTAATATAAATGTTACTGGTATCTGGCATATCAAATACGACACGAGCAGCTTGCCAGGCTTGCCGTGTGGGTGGCATACTCTTGTAGTCACCTCTGAATAAAGCATTTATTGATGAACTGCGCAGCCGCTAAGCGGCCACCAGAGGCAGGCTGTGATAGTCTGGTCTGCTGGGTGGAGTTGTGACAAGAGGGAAGTCCGGATGTGGAAGATGGCGGCCCCCATGGGGGTGTTGTCTGGCTTGTTGTGAGGCTCTGCTGGGGTGGCAGGCCAGGGCTACAACCCACCATGCCTCCCGGCACCTCATGAGCGGCTGGGCACAGGGAGAGCAAGGCGCAGCTCTACCCCATGTCTGAGAGTCTCTGGTTCAGCATACCTGGGCCGGATTGAAAAAAAACTGCTGCAGGGTGGGTGTGGATGATCCGGGCTGTGATAGTCTGGTCTGCTGGATGGAGTTGTGATGAGAGGGAAGTCCGGATGTGGAAGATGTCGGCCCCCATGGAGTCAGGGGTCGTCTGGCTTGTTGTGAGGCTCTACTAGGGTGGCAGGCCAGGGCTACAACCCGCCATGCCTCCTGGGCACCTCATAAGCGGCTGGGCACAGGGAGAGCAAGAAGCAGCTCTGCCCCATGTCTGAGAGTCTCTGGTTCAACATACCTGGGCCGGATTGAAAAAAAAAAAACTGCTGCAGGGTGGGTGTGGATGATCCGTGCTGTGATAATCTGGTCTGCTGGGTGGAGTTGTGATGAGAGGGAAGTTGTGACTATTTTTAATATATTATATAAAATTAAACATTTTAACATGTAAATTTTATATTTAATTATTATATTATGCCTAAAACTCAACTACCAATAAGTTTGTAAATCACTGTTCTTTAAAAAAATGAAGAAAGCAGGGAAGTAAACGGTCATTTTGAACTCTCACACCGGCCTGACTCCACCTCAGGTAACATCCTTGGGGGTGTACGGCTGGCCGGGCAGGTGCCTGGGTTCGTGGTAGAGCCCCAGGACTCGGCAGAAGGTGGAACTACAACCCCCAGAAATTCAAGCGGAACCGGAAGTAAATGGTCATTTTGAACTCTCACACCGGCCTGACTCCGCCTCAGGCAGCCTCCCTGGGTGTGCGGCTGGCGGGCAGGGGCCAGGGGTGGTGGTAGAGCCCCAGGTCTCGGCAGAAGGTGGAACCCCCAGAAGTCCGAGCGGAACTGGAAGTAAAC
The DNA here is from genome assembly GCA_021461705.1 of Cryptotis parvus. Taxonomy (NCBI): domain Eukaryota; kingdom Metazoa; phylum Chordata; class Mammalia; order Eulipotyphla; family Soricidae; genus Cryptotis; species Cryptotis parvus. Next base: position 68,433 of record JAJIBD010004716.1, on the reverse strand, counting down.
AGTCATTTTGAACTCTCACACCGGCCTGACTCCACCTCAGGTAACCTCCTTGGGGTGTACGGCTGGCCAGGCGGGCGCCTGGGGTCGTGGTAGAGCCCCAGGACTCGGCAGAAGGTGGAACTACAACCCCCAGAAGTCCAAGAGGAACCGGAAGTAAACGGTCATTTTAAACTCTCACACCGGCCTGACTCCACCTCAGGCAGCCTCCCTGGGGTGTGCGGCTGGCCAGGCAGGCGCCAGGGGTCAAGGTAGAGCCCCAGGTCTCGGCAGAAGGTGGAACTACAATCCCCAGAAGTCCGAGTGGAACCGGAAGTAAACGGTCATTTTGAACTCTCACACCGGCCTGACTCCACCTCAGGTAACCTCCCTGGGGTGTGCGGCTGACGGGCAGGCGGCCGCTAACGCAGCCGCTTATTAATAGAAAAACTAGGAAATTCAACACCAAGGGAAGGTAATACCCTCAAGAAAAAAAGAAACAGTACACCAGAGGAATCTATCACTGAACACCACAACACCATGGGGAAACGACGCAAATCCCCAGCTCGAAGAACAGATGAAGGAATCGACCCTGAAGACTCAAAAAAGAATACAGATGTGCATGATCTCTCTGACAATGAAATTAGAGAAGAAATTGGTAGGATGTTTAAGGAGCTCAATGAAAAAAAATTGAGCAGATGTCCAATAAAATACAGGAGAACATAAACGAAGCAGTTGAAAGGGCAGTCAATAAACTACGGGAGGAAATGAGAGCAGAAATGAGAACCATGCAAATAGAAATATCATCGCTTAAAAACTCAGTAGACAAAATGAAAAACACAATCGGGGCTCTCAACAGTAGGATGACAGCAGCGGAAGAGAGAATCAGTGAGACTGAAGATGAGCTGCAGAAAGCACTCAGAGATCATAAGAGATCACCAGATACATAAGATGAAAAAAGAACGGAAAATGGATCAGCAATGAAACAGAGAACAATGGGATGAAGCCAGGTGGAACAACATAAGAATCATCGGAGTCCCAGAGGGACAGGAAAGTAACCCCAAGGAAATTAAAAAGTTAAAAGCATCCTGGCTGAAAAGTTCCCCGAGTTAAAGGACGAAGGCATCCAGATCCAAGAAGCCCGACGCATACCAGCAAGAAGAGACCCCAATAGAAAGACCCCAAGACACATCCTAGTCAAAGTAATGGATGCCATAGACAGAGACATAATTCTTCAGGCAGCAAGATCAAAGAAGGAAATTGTATACAAAGGAGCATCCATTCGACTTTCAGCAGACTTCTCAGAAGACACCCTCCAAGCCCGAAGGCAGTGGTGGGATATAGTAAAAAAACTTAATGAAATGAATGCCTCAGCAAGAATTCTTTATCCGGCTAAACACTCAGATTTGAAGGACAGATATACAACTTCTTGGATAAACAACAGCTTAGGAACTTTGTAAAATCAAAACCAACCTTAAAAGAAGGACTGAGAGATCTACTATAAGACGAGACATAACCCAAAAAGAACAACCAACCTATTCAGAAAGATGGCACAAAATCCCATGATAATAATCTCTCTCAATGTCAATGGTCTAAATGCACCAGTTAAGAGATACAGAGTGGCACAATGGATCAAAAAATTGAATCCGACATTCTGCTGCCTGCAAGAAACACACCTGAACAATCGGAGCAAAGACAGGCTCAAAATAAAAGGCTGGAAAACAATCCTTCATTCAAACAACCCATCCAAAAAGGCTGGGGTAGCCATACTGGTATCTGACAACATAGACTTCAGGCTGAAGAAGGTCAGAAGGGACAGTGAAGGTCACTTCTTAATAGTCAAGGGATGCATATATCAGGAAGAAATCACGCTATTAAACATATATGCACCCAACGAGGGGCCAGCAAAAATACCTAAAACAACTACTAATAGACTTCAAAGAAGACATTGACAGCAACACAATTGTAGTTGGAGACTTCAACACTGCTCTATCAACCCTGGATAGATCAACAAGATTGAAACTTACCAAGGAAATACTGGCCCTAAAAAGAAGAGATGGAAGAAAGAGGGCTGGTAGACATATACCAGGCATTTCATCCCCCAAAAGCTGAATACACTTTCTTCTCCAGTGCCCATGGAACATACTCCAAAATAGATCACATGCTGAGCCATAAATCATACCTCCATAAAATCAAGAAGATAGAAATTGTGCCAACTATTTTGTCAGACCATGATGCACTGAAAATAGAAGTTAATTATACACAAAAACAGAGACAAATACCAAGTACCTGGAAACTAAACAGCTCACTGCTGAACAACCAGCAAGTCATAAAAAGAAATCAAAGAGGAAATCCATAGATTCCTGGAAACAAATGAGACTGAAGACACGAATTACCAGAACTTGTGGGATACAGCGAAAAGCAGTGTTAAGAGACAAGTTCATAGCTCTTCAAGCATTCATCAGAAAAGAAGAAAAGGCTATCATAAACAGTCTGACTTCACAACTTAAGATCTTAGAGAGTGATCAAGAAAAGGAACCCAACCCAAGCAGAAAGAAAGAAATAATAAAACTTAGAGCAGAAATCAATGAGGTGGAATGTCAAAAAACAATCCAGAAGATCAACGAAACCAAAAGCTGGTTCTTTGAAAAAATAAACAAGATTGACAAACCACTTGCAAGACTTGTAAGAAAAGTAAAAAGAGAGAACCCAAATAAATAGAATCAGAAATGAAAATGGGGACATCACAACAGAAACCACAGAAATTCAAAAGATCATCAGAGATTACTATGAGAGCCTGTACGCCACAAAACAAGAGAACCTAGAAGAAATGGACAAATTCTTGAATTCCTATAGCTTCCCAAGTCTGCAACAAGAAGATTTGGAATACCTCAATAATCCTATCTCCATCGAGGAAATAGAATCGGTAATCAAGTCTCCCCAAACACAAAAGCCCGGGTCCAGATGGATTCACCAGTGAATTCTACAAAACCTTTAAAGAGGACCTACTCCCAATTCTTTTAAGCTCTTCCGGCAAATTGAAGAAACAGAAACACTCCCAAATAGCTTTTACAAAGCACATATCACCCCTGATACCCAAAGCAGACAAAGATGCCACAAAAAAGGAAAGCTACAGACCAATCTCCCTGATGAATACAGATGCTAAGATCTTCAACAAAATACTAGCAAATAGAATCCATAGAGTCATCAAAAAGATTATACACCATGACCAAGTGGGATCCATCTCGGGAATGCAAGGATGGTTCAACATCCGCAAGTCAATCAACATAATACATCATATCAACAAAAGAAAAATAAAAACCATATGATCATATCAATAGATGCAGAGAAGGCATTTGACAAGATACAACACCCGTTCATGATGAAAGCTCTCTGTAAAATGGGGATTGAAGGAACCTTCCTCAAGATAATCCAGGCCATCTACTACATACAAGTCCACAGCGAGCATCATTCTCAATGGGGAAAAACTGAAAGCCTTCCCCTTAGGATCAGGGACAAGACAAGGCTGCCCACTCTCACCACTTCTATTCAATATAGTTCTGGAACTACTTGCCATAGCAATCAGGGAAGAAAAAGACATTAAGGTGTTGGGCGCCACTGACTCCGCCTACTGCCACGTTGCCTTTCCGCGCATGCACAGGGTCCTGTATCCCGCACATGCGCAGAGTCCCTGGCGTGGTGTGATTGGGCTTTGTCCAAGCCCGGCATGTTTTGTCAGCTCATACGAGCTCGCATGCGACCTGTGCCAGCCAATGGGAAGTGGACACGTTGAATCACACCATTCACGCCAGCCAATGGGAAACGGACATGCCAAATAGCACTGTATAAAAGCAGCTTGCACAACGGGTCTGGGTCCTTTCGCCATCACAAAGTTGAAACTAAAAGAGCTCCAGTAAAGCGTGTTCTGAGAAGAATCCTGTTGTGGTCGTTCTTCACTGCGGGCAGTCGAGGGCATCCCACAAGTGGTGCCGAAACCCGGGAATCGCAACATCCAGGCACCAGGCAAGGACCCCCGGTTTTTCCGGGAGGATTCAGAACTTAGACTCATGGAGCAGCGGTGCCGGTAAGTTCCCCCTCCGGATAAGTAACAAAGTAACATATGGGCAGGTTTGTTTTTGGTGTAGATGGAGTAGATACTGCAATCCTTGTACTTGTTATTTTTGTGCTTGGAACCCTGCCATTATGGAGACTGATCCGCGCCTGTCTGAAAGAAGAGAGATGTGGCGACATTCTCTGCAAGGGAAGCAGGAGTCTCGCAGAGCACCGAGAAAGCATGTCCGATTTAAATAGTAAAAGTGGAGGAATTGAAAAGGGAACGGAGCAAAAAACAAAACAAGGTGTACACAAAGAAAAACAAAGGCCTGATCAGGGAATAAAGGTAACTAAGTCTCCAGGACAGTATCCAGTTCTGGATGAATTTTCTCAGGGAAAAAAGGTAACTAAGCCTCCAGGACTGTATTCAGTTCTGGATGAATTTTCAAACTTGTCGATCTCAGAATCTGAGGAAGAAAGGGAAAATATGTTTAATTCAGAGGAAGAGGCAGAGTCAGAGGAAACTGCGGTGGTATATGAGAGGGAAAGGTATGATCCGGAGCTTACCAGACCCCCGTCATATAACCCGCAAAACAACAACTATGCAAAAAAGGTCTCAGCGCCTCCAGTTGAGGGCGCAAGCCTCATTCCTCATAAAACTTGGAGAAAATTGGCTTCGGCCTTTCCTGTATTTGAGGATGCTACCACACATGATCGATTCCATCAGCCAGTGGAATATAGGCAGCTTGAAGATTTGGCTGAGGCAACCAGGAGTTATGGTATTTCTGCGAGCTTTACCATACCTCTTGTGGAATGCTTAGCCCAAAATGCCAATAATGTTTGTTCTACTAATATAAAAGTAAAATGGAAAAATGTTTTGGATAACAAATGGTATGGATCGGATCCTGTAATTTCAAGATCCAGGGGAGCTGTTTGTGTTTTTCCACAGGACAAGGAAGATCCAATTTGGGTACCGGAAAGATTGGCGGCGCTTCATCCGTCAAGATGACAAGAGAGCTGATCATTCTGACATTGCTGATGAATCTGCAGCAGAGCTTCGGGAAGAAGCAATGGCTTTGGGAGATAACCAGGACATGACTGATGCCAGTGCCAATATGAAAAGTCAAACAACGAAAGCAAAATGACTGTGAAACATCTTGCGGGCAGTTGGTCGCAGGAGACGGAGGACTTGTTACATTGACAATTGATGGACATTGTTGCTCTTAACGCCACCCAAGTTGAACCCATTACCCTTGGGGATTTTACTGAGTGGATGTTTTCCGCCTTTAACTTCTTTAAGGAATGGGTGGGGTGGGAATTTTTGGTGCAATCTGCTGTGCTGGTGTGTTCCTTTGCCTCTGGTTGTTATGCAAACTTAGAGCACGTCATGCCCAGGATAAAGCTGTAATCATACAGGCCATGGCAGCCTTGGAGCAAGGCGCATCTCCCCAGGTTTGGCTTGCTAGCCTCAAGAGAGATCTTTGAACATGGTCTTGGCACCAGGAGGTCTTGTTGCCATTGCACCCTGTAAGACATGTTTAATAGCACATTACAGCCTTTACACTCTTTAGGCTTAGTGCCATTGCACAAGGAAAGGTGTAACGCTGTTGTCTCTTTCTCCAGGCAACCACCATTGATCGGCTGGTGCTGAAGAAGTATTGGCCTTGATCGGGTAGATGCCTAGGTGTCTTTTATAAAACAAAAAAAGGGGAGATGTTGGGCGCCACTGACTCCGCCCACTGCCACGTTGCCTTTCCGCGCATGCACAGGGTCCTGTGTCCTGCACATGCGCAGAGTTCCTGGCGTGGTGTGATTGGGCTTTGTCCAATCACGGCATGTTTCGGTCAGCACATACTGAGCTTGTACGACCTGTGCCAGCCAATGGGAAGTGGACACGTTGAATCACACCATTTGCATCAGCCAATGGGAAGTGGACACGTCGAATCACACCATTCACGCCAGCCAATGGGAAACGGACATGCCAAATAGCACTGTATAAAAGCAGCTTGCACAACGGGTCTGGATCCTTTCGCCATCACAAAGTTGAAACTAAAAGAGCTCCAGTAAAGCGTGTTCTGAGAAGAATCCTGTTGTGGTCGTTCTTCACCGCTGGGCAGTCGAGGGCGTCCCACATTAAGGACATCCAGATAGGAAGGGAAGAAGCCAAGTTATCACTATTTGCAGATGACATGATATTATACCTGGAAAACCCAAAACTCTCTACCAAGAGGCTCCTAGAAATAATACATTCCTATAGCAGAGTAGCAGGGTACAAACTCAATACCCAAAAGTCAATGGCCTTCCTATATGCAAACAGCGAAAGAGAAGAAAGGGACATTAAAGAAACTATCCCATTCACAATTGCGCCACAGAAAATCAAATACCTAGGAATCAGTTTGACAAAGACTGTAAAGGATCTCTATAAAGAAAACTACAAAACGTTACTTCAGGAAATAAAAGACCTGAGGAAATGGAGACATATTCCCTGCTCATGGATCGGAAGGATTAACATTATCAAAATGGTAATACTCCCTAGAGCTTTATACAGATTCAATTCGGTCCCTATCAAGATACCCATGATGTTCTTCAAAGAAATTGAACAAACACTCCTGAAATTTGGGCAATTTATTTATGGAATAATAAAACTCCACGAATAGCTAAAGCAATCCTTGGGAAAAAGAAGATGGGAGGTATCACTTTCCCCAACCTCAAGCTCTACTACAGAGCAGTTGTAATTAAGACAGTGTGGTATTGGTATAGAGACAGACCTGTAGACCTATGGAATAGAACTGAGTATACTGAAACACATTCTCAAATATACAACCACTTAATCTTCGATAAAGGAGCAAAAAATATTAAGTGGAGCAAAGAAAGCCTCTTCAACAAATGGTGCTGGGAAAACTGGGCAGCTACATGTAAAAAAATGAACTTAAACCTCCTTCTAACGCCATGCACAAAAGTCAGATCAAAATGGATTATAGATCTCAACATCAGACATGAATCTATAAGGTACATCGAAGAAAACATAGGAGAAATGCTCTACGACATTGAAACAAAAAAGTATCTTTAAAGACGACACACCACTGACCAAGCAAATGGAAGCAATGATAAACAAATGGGATTATATAAAACTAAAAAGCTTCTGCACCTCAAAAGAAACGGTGACCAAGATACAAAAGACAATCCACAGACTGGGAAAGGATATTCACCCAATACCCATCTGACAAGGGGTTAATATCCAGGATATATCAGGCACTGGTAACACTCCACAAGAAGAAAACAGCCAACCCCATCAAAAAATGGGGAGAAGAAATGAACAGAAGCTTCCAAAAGAAGAAATTCGAATGGCCAAAAGGCATATGAAAAAGTGCTCCTCATCTTTAATCATCAGGGAGATGCAAATCAAAACAACAATGAGGTACCATCTCACCCCACAGAGACTGGCACACATCCAAAACAGCAAGAACAACCGGTGCTGGCGTGGATGTGGGGAAAAAAGGGACTCTGATCCACTGCTGGTGGGAGTGCCGACTGGTCCAGCCCCTTTTTGGAAAACAATATGGGCATTCCTCCGAAAGCTAGATATTGAGCTCCCATTTGATCCAGCAATAGCACTCCTGGGAATATACCCTAGAGACCAAAAAACACATAGCAGAAACACTATCTGTACTTCTTTATTCATCTCTGCGCTATTCACTATAGCTAGAATCTGGAAACAACCTAAATGCCCGAGAACAGAGGACTGGCTAAAGAAACTGTGGTTCATCTACACTATGGAATACTATGCGGCTGTCAGAAAAGATGAAATTATGAAATTTACCTGCAAATGGATGGACATGGAGTCTATCAAGCTGAGTGAAATTAGTCAGAAGGAAAAGGACAGATATAGAATGACTGCATTCATTAATGGGATATAAATATATACCAGTGTTTAACTGAGGTGTGGGCAATGGTAATGGCAGATTAAAACTCACCATTGAACATATACAAAGAGACTTAAGTGATAAACTCTAAATATCTGCAGGGCTAGCCACAATGTGTAAAATAAGAGGGGGAGAGATGCAGAGACAGAGAGAGAGAGAGAGAAAAGAGAGGAAACTGGGGTACCTGCTATTAAGGCGGCCTGGGGGCGGGAGGGGGAGGGGTACATTGGTGGTGGAAATGGGGCACTGGTGGAGGGATGGGTGCTGGAATACTGTATTACCAAGAACCAATTATGAACACCTTTGTAATTGTATGTTTCACGGTGGTATAATAAAAAAAAATTCTAAAAAAAGAAATGAACAGAAGCTTCCAAAAAAGAAGAAATTCGAATGGCCAAAAGGCATATGAAAAAGTGCTCTTCATCTTTAATCATCAGGGAGATGCAAATCAAAACAACAATGAGGTACCATCTCACACCACAGAGACTGGCACACATTCAAAACAGCAAGAACAACCGGTGCTGGCGTGGATGTGGGAAAAGGGACTCTGATCCACTGTTGTTGGGAGTGCCGACTGGTCCAGCCCTTTTGGAAAACAATATGGGCATTCCTCCGAAAGCTAGATATTGAGCTCCCATTTGATCCAGCAATAGCACTCCTGGGAATATACCCGAGAGACCAAAAAACACATAGCAGAAACACTCTCTGTACTTCTTTGTTCATCTCTGCGCTATTCACTATAGCTAGAATCTGGAAACAACCTAAATGCCCGAGAACAGAGAACTGGCTAAAGAAACTGTGGTTCATCTACGCTATGGAAATACTATGCGGCTGTCAGAAAAGATGAAATTATGAAATTTACCTGCAAATGGATGTACATGGAGACTATCATGCTGAGTGAAATTAGTCAGAAGGAAAAGGACAGATATAGAATGACTGCATTCATTAATACGCCATAAATAGATACCAGTGTTTTACTAAATGTGGGAAATGGTAATGGCAGATTAAAACTCACCATTGAATAAAAAAAAAAAAACTCACCATTGAATATACACAAAGAGACTTAAGTGATAAACTCTAAATATCTGCAGGGCTAGCCACAATGTGTAAAATAAGAGGGAGAGAGATGCAGAGACAGAGAGAGACAGAGAGAGAAAGAGAGGAAACTGGGGTACCTGCTATTAAGGCAGCATGGGGGGTGGGCGGGAGGGGGTGGGGTACATTGGTGGTGGAAATGGGGCATTGGTGGAGGGATGGGTGCTGGTATACTGTACTACCAAGAACCAATTATGAACACCTTTGTAATTGTATGTTTCACGGTGGTATAATAAAAAATTTTTTAAAAAATGAAGAAAGCAAAGATCATGATCTCTCACACCGTGACGCCATCTCTTTCTCCAACTGTGTGCTCTTGGGGAAGTCAGTCACCCCAAGACTTATGGACACCTAAGTGTCAGGAAAGGAACACATGAAGGACAGAGGCCATCTGCCAATGACCAGTACCAGCCTGCCACCACACCCTGCAGCCACCAGATGCACAGCCCTGAGACCTCTGACTGGGTTTCCTGTGAAACCCTGAGCTGGAAGCATCCAGCAAGGCACATCCAAACTCCAGGTGCACAAGAAAGTCAACATATGAAGACTGTTCATTATTCTTCATTATTGCACCACTATAGTTGGGTAAATTGTTGCACAGCAAAGGACTATGAAATCCTGTCCTGATTTCCCTCTGGAGTGTGGAAGTGGGAAAATGGAGTGAGAAAAGAAGGAATGAAATGAGGGAGAAAAACATACTGACACCATGTTTTCACTTTCTACATTTTCACTTTGTAATCTTAGGACTGTTTCAGCCACCTGGGAGAAGAGTTCAGTGCTAGGACCTGTGTGTGTGGTACAACTTGGGCCCTGCAGCGCTGGGGACCACAGGACAATTCTGCCAGGACTAGGGGCCTGCTGGGTCACACTCTGTGATGCTCAGTGGACCATGGTGCCAGGACAGAACCAAGATTGGCAATATGCAAGGAATGCACCTTAACCGCCATCCTATCCCTTGGCCTTATTATTTTTGGGGTTTTTTTGTCATGACTAAAGAAAAAGGAAATAATAAAACTAGATTTAAGTAATATATATTTTTTCTGATTTTTAAAAATAACATTAGCACATCATGCAGAGACTCAGACACATGGGGGAGAGCTGCCATCTAACTCTCCCCTAGTTCAGCTGACCATGAGGCTCCCAGGGAGGGAAGATGGGTTTTGGTCCTGGCCCACAACCTCACTAGGGCGCAGAAGCAGCCAGAGGAAACTCACTCACCATAATCGCAGCTATTTTCAATGTCCGCACTCCACAGCTCATCAGAGCCCCACCCAAGAGAGAAGCCAATTTCAAGCCTGGGTCACCAGAGCCCTACACAGTAGAGTAGCCAATTTCAAACCCAGGCAGGCAGTTCTTGGTGGTGAAAATCACTGGGCATTCATGGAGATGGAGTTGGGGTCCCTCTTCCCCTCTCTGTCCTGTCCAGGAGAACTTGTGGACCTGCCCACGAACTGCCTCTAGGCTATCGGCCATCATGCAGAGATTCTGACACATGGGAGAGAGCTTCCATCCAACTCTTCCCTAGTTGCCCAGCCACTTGCAGCCGCATGATACATCACACTAGTGGAACCAACCATGTTCCAGAAACTCAGAAAGTAAATTCAAGAACAGAATTTGGTCAGATTCTCACATAACCAACAAAAAGGAAGAAAATGGATTCATCAATTACATTGCCATCTATGTGCTTTAATGGTCAATACAATCAGTGCCAGCTGAGGGAGCAGGCATGGGGATTGGGGTGAGTGGGAAAAGAGGGTCTTTGGTGGTGTGGAAGACACTGGTGGTGGGAGTGGTGTTAAAGTATGAATCTTTCTATCAACAGCATTATGAAAACCTTTTTAATTTGTAAATCACAGTGTTTCAATAAAAAAAGGGGGAAATAATATAATAATAATAACAAAACAGAACAAAGTTTGAAGACTGGCACTATGTACTTCAAGATGTGCTACAGAGCTATAATAATCAAGAGAATGTGGTACTGGAGGAAAAAAATAGACAAATAGGTCAGTATAATAAAGAGCCTAGAAATAGACTTAACACATATAGGTGACTGATCTTTGACAAAGAGGAAAAGGCATTTCAGTGGAAACATGACAATATTCTCAACAGAAGGGACTGTAGCAATTGCATGTACTCATGCAAAACAATTTACTTAACCATTTACCTTAAGTTTCAAAAAAATAGCAAAGATTAGGGCACTAAATGCAGACATGAAACTTCTAAAATATAACAGACAAGATCATTTCGGTGGCAATGGGCTTAGTACTGATGTTTTAGTACTAAAGCGTGATGAGAGGAAAGAAAAAATTTGGTGATTTTTCATCACAATTAAAACTTTTTTTGTTGTTTCTTTTGGGTCACACCTGGCAGTGCTCAGGGGGTTACTCCTGGCTCTGCACTCAGGGACCATATGGTTGCTGGGGATCGAACCCAAGTTAGCTGCATGCAAGGCAAATGCCCTCCCCACTGTCTTATCACTCTGGTCCCACAATTAACTCTTATTCTGGAGTTAGAGTTATAAAGGGTTAAGGTATTTGCCTTGTATGAGGCTAACCCTAGCACTCAGATGGTCCTGGAGGCCTATCAGGAACAATCCCTAAAGTGCAAGAGCCAGGAGTAAGCCCTGAGCACCACTGGTGTGGCACCACAATTTAAACAACAAAATTTTCATTTTGAAAAAAAAAAGAACCCAATGTTTAAAAGGATGAAAAGACAAATCACAGACTAAGAACAAAATATTTGCAAAACATGCATCTGATATTGTCCAAAATATATAATCCTTACAAAGTACAAAACAAATACAAAACAAATACAAAAATACAGCCCTTAAAACCCATCTAATAAAGCCAGGGAGATAGTTCAAAGGGCTTCAGCACATGTTTTGTACATGCAAGAATCTCAAATTCAACCCCTGCACTGCCCGGTCTCCCAAGCAGTGCCCCATCTGAGTAGCTGCCTCCCACCTTGCCCACTCAAGCATCACAGGGTTGACCCAGAACAACGAAACCAACCTGATTTGAAACTGGACAAAAGATTCTGTGGTTAAAGAGATAGCACAGGGGTTAAGGTTTACCTTGCATGCGCATACACTCCGAGCACAACCAGGAGTAATCCCTGATCACAAACCCTAAACACAGCTGAGTGTTGCATGAATAAATTATTTATTTTATTAAATAAAAATTAAATTAGTTAAATGGGCAAAATATCTTATCAGACACCCCACCACATAAGCCAGACAGATATAAAACAGGTTATGAACAGTTCAGAATGTCAACAGGGGACTGTGATTTCAAACAAGAGGAGCCAGAGAGATAGTACAGTGGTGAAGGAACTTGCTCTGCACATGGCCAACCCAGGTTCTACTGTTCGCACCACATACAACCTCCCAAACACTCTCAGGAGTTATTTCTGAACACAGATGTAAGAGAAAATTCTGAGCACAGCTGGATATAGCCAATGTTAAATAAAGTAACTAGTTATTACTATACAACTATTAGAATGACTGAAAGGTAAACGTCTAAGCACATGAAAGAGAGAAGGAAACTATGGAGCAGCAGGATGGTCCTTCCATTGCTGAATCACTTCAAGGCAGTTTTCTCACAATGGTACCAAACACTCCAGGAGTTTATTGAGCAGGTAAACAATCTTCTTTCACAGAGAATCATGCTCCATCTCTGGGCCACGGAGACAGCTCAAAGGGATGGAGCCCATGAGGTATCCCTGTCCTCCTTGGTCCCCCAAACATATCCAAGAGTAAGCCCAGAACTGCTGGGTGTGGCCAAGAAAACAAAAGTTATAGTCTCACAAAACTCTGTACATTAATGTTTAAAGAATGTTTAAAGAAGCTCACTGAGTTGGAATTATCCAAAATACCCTTTAAGGGGGCCGGAACGATAGTCCAGCGGGTAGGGCGTTTGCCTTGCATGCAGTCAACCCAGATTCGATCCCCGGCATCCCATATGGTCCCCACGCAGTGCCAGGAGTGATTCCTGAGCCAGGAGTAACCCTGAGCATTGCTGGGTGTGACCAAAAAGCAAAAAAAAAAAAAATACCCTTTAATACATACAAAAATATTTTATGTTTGTGGTACATCATATCATTGTTTCCTGAAGTGGAGGATACCACTCCCTGGGGGCACTGGAGCAACAGAGGGATAGTAGCAGCCCCAGGTACAAGGAGAGTGGGGGCTTTATGTTTGCTTAAAGGAGGTGGATTTGATCCCCATCCAAATTCAAATGGCGGTTTTCAAGAACTTAAATCGATCAACAATAAAGTTTATATGGAATCATAAAAGACTCTGAATAACCAAAAGGCAACTGAGAAATGAGAAACTGGGAAGCATTTCATTACCTAACTTTAAACTACACTATAAAGCTATAGTGATCAAAACAGCACGGGACTGGAAAAAAAATCTCTTATCAATGGATTAGAATTGAATACTCAAAGACAAATTTCAAGATGATGGTCAACTAACGTTCAACAAAGAAACTGGGTACATGAAGCAGAGTAATGATAGCCTCTTCAGCAAATGGTACTGGGAAAACTAGATAGTCACATATTTTTTTAAAAAAAGTTGGATTCATATTTTATGTTACACAAAAATCAACTCAAAGTGGCTCTTGAAATCTTACCAGAATCCTTAAAATTCATTGAGGGAAATACAGGCAGAATACTCCAAGATTTGGACCTCAAAGGTGTTTTCAATGATATGTCCTATAGTTAAAGGCAACAGAAAAACTAACAAATGGGACCACATCAAATTAAACAGTTTCTGCATGGGGAAAGAAACACAGGCTAAAACTAAAAGACACCAACTTAATGGGAGAAAACATTTCACTTAACACATCACATAAGTGGTTACTATCCAGAATTTATAAAGTACTCACTAAGATCAACTGCTTCACTGAAATTACAAAACTCTATCAAAAATGGGAAAAGAAAATGAAGACACTACTCTAAAGAAGATGGGTGGCCAATTTGCATGTGGATAAATGCTCATCACCACTTATCAGGGAAAAGCAAATCACAATGACAATGAGATATCATCTCACAACCAGTGAGATTAGCACATATTAAAAAATACTGGGAACAGGGCTGGAGTGATACCTACAGCAGGTAGAGTATTTGCTTTGCATGTGGACAACCTGAACTCAATCTCCAGCATCCTATATGGTCCTCTGAACACTGACAGGAGTGATTTCTGAGTGTGAATCCAGGATTAACTCTGTGGTTAATTTTGGCACTGTGGCAAAACGAACAAAACCTAGAAACAGTTGATGTTGACATGTGGTGAAAAAGGAACACTCTTTCTCTGCTGAAGGAATGTTACCTGGTTCAGCCCCTGTGGAAAACATTTGGAGATATCTCAAAAGAGCAAGAATAGGTTTCCATATGACCCAGCAATTCTACTTCTTGGTTTATATCCCTAGGCCACAAAAAGGCTCATTTAAAAAGACACATGCACACCATCATTCACTGCAGCACTTGCAGCAACGAATCAGTGTAGTGCTAAAGAAGCAGCCTAGGTGTCCACTACCCAGCCATACCACTCCTGGGAATCTACTCTGGGAAACCAAAAACACGCAGCGGAAACACCATCCCTAAATTTGTGTTCATAGCAGCATTATTTACAATAGCCAGAATCTGGAAGCAACCAGAGTGCCCGAAAATCGATGACTGGATAAAAAAGCTTTGGTACATCTACACAATGGAATACTATGCAGTTATTAGGAAAATGAAGTTATAAAATTTGCCTATAAATGGATGGACATGGAAAAGATTATGTTGAGCGAAATTAGCCAGAAGGAGAGAGAGACAGATACAGAATGACTGCATTTATTTGCATGGCATAAATATATATATACATATTATGATACCAATATCCAAGGTCAAGTGAAACATATATCAGGAGGTCTTGTCAAAGGTGGAAATTATCACAAACGTGTGGGAGTCAGAGGTTAGGTAAGACAGAAAATGGAACAGTGTGCTAATAATTGTCGAGGGTACTAATGCCAACCTAGAACTGAGCATTAAATAGAGGCAAAAAGATACACATGACAACCCTTTAATGTATGTTCTGTAACCCATAGTCTGGAGGGAAAGGAAAAGAGAAAGAGAGAGAAACGGAAAGAAATAAAGAACCTGCCATGGAGGAGGGCTGGGGAGGGGGGGAACCGGGACATTGGTGGTGGGAGATGGGCACTGGTGGCGGGATGGGTGCTGGAACACTGTATGACCAAAACCCAAATATGAACTTTTTAATTGTATATCTTTGTAATTGTAAAAATAAAAACATTTTAAAAAAAGATGAGTCGAGTATGAAGGTGCGGTACATACACAATGGAATACTATGCAGCTGCAAGGAATGATGAGTCATTCGAATACTATGCAGCTGCAAGGAATGATGGGTCATTCCTTGCAGCTGCACAGTATTCCATTGCTGTAAAATTACTGTAAATCATGTAATTCACTGTGTAGTATTCCGTTGCTGTGGATTGCTGTGAATCATGCAATTCACTTAAACGTGGATGGAACTTTATGTTCACTTGATCACTTGACATCCCGTTATTCATTGATTTGCTCAAGCGGGCACCAGCAACATTTCCATTTGACTGAGGCCAAACAGTTATGGCCTCATAACTGTTTGAGGCCATAATTTATGTTATGTGAATTAATTCAGATCATCTCATTTGTGTTATGTGAATTAATTCAGATCATCTCATTTATCAGTGATGTATAATAAAAAGGGCAAGGGGAATGCAAGGAACAAAGGGGAGTTACCTAGATTACCATTGACCCTAGATTATAGAAATGAGGACTGCAAGAAAGGAAATCAAGGGAAGAAGAGAATCAGAGGGTGAGGGGCCTTAGACACATGAGTATAGAGGTGTGTAAGATGTATATACCTAAACCACAGAGTCAAAATACTGGAAATATGAGACCCAAACTATAACCACCAGACTTTAAAACGTGCCTGTTGAGCTGGAGCAGTAGTACATGGGGAGGGTACTTGCTTTGCACAGGGCTGACCAGAGTTTGATCCCCTGCATCCCATATGGTCCCATGCACCCGGGGCGTAATCCCTGAACACAGATCTGAGCATCGCGGGTATGAGCCCCATTGCCAGAAACAAAAAGATGCCTGTCAAGGAGGTAAGCTGGGTGTGAAAGGAAACTTGGGAAACGCGGAAGCAAGCTGACACTGAACTGGTGTTGGAGCACTGTGTGCCTGAAACAGCACTATAAATAACTGTAAATCACAGAGCCTTCATAAAAATAAATTTTTTTCAAAAGAAAAAGGCACCTTTCAGGGAGTATTGAGTTTCTTTTTCTGAAAAGGAAGCAGCAAGCTAGGTCATACTGTGAGCCTCTGAGCTACCGAGTGGAGCATTATTCAGTAAGAGAGAGGAATGCGAGCTATCAACCATGAAAATGCATGAAGAAATCTCAAACTCTTGCTCTTCGTGTCTGAAGCCAAAGGCTATGTGCTGTGTGATTACAACTCAACAACACTTTGGAAAGGCAAAACTATACAAGCAATTAAAAAGACCTGAGACTTCCAGCTTGAGGAGGCTTGAGAAAGAAACAGGGAGAGCAACAACACTTCTGCTCATGCTCTAAGTGCCCAGGAGAGTTCTTAAAACCAATGGAAACAGCAAAGGGTGAATCCTCATCTACACCAGAGTTATGGTTAACAGGAAACAGAGCAAAGGGCGAATCCTCATCCACACCACAGTCAGCACATGTGCCCCACACACTGCGCCAAGGGGCCTAGGTCACATGGTGGCAGTGGGGAGGGCCGGGAGGAGAGGAGTCCAGGGCCTCTGTGCTGCTCATTGTTTCCTGTGAACCCCAAAGCTGCTCTGAAGTCTAGGGCACAGGGAGAAGTCAGCAGGTGGATGCTCTGCAAGTGTGAAGGTGGAGTGGGAGTCCCACATCACCCCACACCGAGATGGAATCCCAAGGTGATACTCTTTTAGGGTCCCCCTGTTGCAGGACACCTAAAAGCCTAGGCCTCTGCATCTGCCCTGGATTGCCTCCTGCCGGTCACTTCATAGATAGGGGGGTAGTCTGAATGTGGCAGTCTTATCTAACCATGTATTCTGTACTGGCTGGTATAAATATTCTCTCATGCTACCACAAGCATCGTGGGACTAGCTAGATCTTACCAGCATATTTGCCTGGCCACGTTGGATCTCTAAGTAATTAGACGAGAGAGAAATGCTGTTTGCCTCCAAGCAAGCAAGCATGGCTTCCTGATAACTCAAAGGCAACTAAAATACAAAACTACTGTGAAGTAGACGAGACTCTTGTGAAGACTTGGAGAAATATTTAACTGGCATTAGTATTAGTCTTTGGTACAGAGACATGCCATCTCAGAAACCCCCTTCTCTACCCTATAAAGGCAATTCCAGGCAGATCTTGGCTTAAGATAGTAGGTGAGGTGCTGGGAGAAATTACCTGAGGGTATTTGATCCTTCCTGCCAGGGAAGTTACATTTAGCTTATAGCTTCTCCCAGCTCTGCTAGGAGGCTTTTAATTAGCTCTGGGTCCTTCTAAACAATCCTTCTAAACAGCCAGATGGTCTCCTGAAGTTGCTACATTCTATAGAGCTATTTTCCTGTTTTTATCTCTAGATAGCCCAGCCCAGAATGGGCTGGGGGGTTTGGGCGGATTTCTAGCTATGGAATAAGCTGCAAGAAGAAAAGAAGCTCTCCTTCTCTCTTTTCCCCCTTTTTGCCATTTCGGCTTCCCTTGGTGTTTTGCTTCTCCGTCCTCTCCATTCTCTGTTGGGCCTCAACACGTGGTGGCAGCCATCTTGGCCTACACCTGGCTGGGGCCTAGCTGGGAACCTAGAGTCCGGAGGCTTTCCCTGCTCTTGGATTGTATATTGGAACCTGTGATAGTAAAGCCCTTTTAAAACTGCATCGGATTCCTGAGACTTCATCCATTCCCCGCCGGCTTCGAGATAGAAGGGAACTCGCTTCCGACACTGTCGGGGACCCCAGCGGCGCTCCCTGACAGTCCCCAGAGACATAACTAGTGAGCAATTTCCATTGCACACAACCAGGTGTATACAAGCATCGCGACAAAGGGTGTACAATTACTGCAACCAAGCAGGTATGAGCACCATAATCAAGTGTGTACAAGCACCACAACCAAGCCGGTACAAGCACCACAACCAGGTGCCTACAACTACTGCAACCAAGCAGGTACAAGTACCGCTGACCAAGTGTGTATAAGCACCGCAACCAAGTGGGAACAAGCACTGCAACAGAGTTTGCAGAATACCTCAACCAAGTATGTACAAGTACCACAACCAAGTGTGTATAAGTAGGTGTGTACAAGTACCGCAACCAAGTGTGTACAAATACTGCACCCATGTGGGTACCAGCACAGCAACCAAGGGGGGGTACGAGCACCGCAACTAAGTGTGATAAACGCTGCAACCCAAATGAGCATGGCGACCAGAACTAGAGAGAGCAACTCCCAAAACACACGTGTGCGAGCACCAAGACCAACGGTGTATGACACAGCAGAATAGGTGAATGGCTAATGTGAAGCTTTCCCATTAAAAAAGAAAACACCCAATCAGTTGCCGTTAAATTAGAAATAAGATTATATTTTGGGGCTTACACCCAGCAGCACACAGGAGCTGCTCCGAGACACCTGAGCTGTGTTCAGGTCCTGCCAGGCTGGGGTCTAGTGATGCCGAGGATCACCAGGAAGACAACAGAGAGGCTGGGGCGGGAGCAGGGGGGTCTGCCTGCCCATGCAAGGTAAGTGTTTGGTCCTTTAAGCTGCACTCCCAGGACCTAATATTATATATTTACTAGTTTGGGGCCACACCCAGTGGTGTTCAGGTCTTATTCAGTGTTCAAGGATCAGTCCTGTCTCAGGGGACCACATGTTGAACCAGAGTTGACCAGGTGCCACTTTCTTCTCATCTTTTTTCCAAAATACACATAAAGGTCCTTTTTAAAAAGCTTTCAACCAATCTGCTAAATCCATTCTTCAGGCTTACGGTCAAGCTTTACTTTTCATTTTTAACTGCCAAGAAAGTAACCTACATAGAACATCAGTGATATCCAGTACAGATTCTACAGGGATCAGTTGCTATGGGAGTGATTGAAAATAAACTTCCTTTCACACTACACCTTTCTAATGTACTGACCAGAAGCAGAAAGAAATATCTGGAGCAAGTCAGAAGAGCAGCCAGCAAGACTTTGAATCAAGAAGGAGAATACATTAGTGGAGTGAGGTTTTAAAGGAGCCGGTAACATTTCCTGCGACCTAGCTAATTATGCTGTTTCAGCAACCATGGGGGGTGCAGGAGAGTGCCCAGGACCTGCTGCTATGGTGCTGCCCCATCTCCTTCCCTCAGAGGCTCACTCCAAACAGCCAGCAACTACTTCCCAGCAACTGCTTCCCACAGAATGGCTGGGGAAGAACACCCCCTCCCTCCAGTGGTGATGGACCAAATATCCAGCAAGCTGCAAAGCCCAGGCTTGGAGTAATCTGTCTGGACAGACACTGGCCCTTAGCCTTGGAAGGTGACCAGGGTCCCCCTGCTCTATGGAGATTAACCCTTTAGCTGCTGATTGCTAGTCAGTCTGGAAGTTCTTGAGGAGATCAGGATGCCAGAGGCTGACTGCTTACTTAGGGAGGCTGACTACTTTCCAAAAGGAGAATTAAATAAAGATGTGATTAAAACTGGCTCAGTTGTTACCAATTAAATTCTGATCTTCCTACACGTGACATTTTTGGGGGTCACACCTAACTGTGCGCAGGACTTATTACTGGCTCTGTGCCTCAGGGATCAGGAACCATTTGTGGTAACAGGGATTGAACCCAAGGGGTTAAGGGATTGGCCTTAACCCCTGTGCTATCTATCTGGCCTTCTACAACCTTACACCGCAAATGGGTGATCTTGCAAGTCACTGTCTGTGTGTGGCTCCAGCCAACAAATTAAACCCCAGGAGAGAGACATAACCTGCGACCTTCAGCTGGTCGGTCAGACACGCAGATACTATGGAAGGGAGTGAGGGACTCACTGGCACGGATGGGCCCTTACACACTGGTGTCTCAAGCTGCCTCTAGGCAGGAGGGAGCATGTCAGACTGAAGAGACACATGGGACATCCAGCTGTTGGTGTAGGTTCCAATTCCCACACACATGCATGCTGGAACTGGGCCCAGAACCCTTTAGGTGTTAAGCAAAATGCCTGGCACAGAGACTGTGCAGCAATTCAGCTGCTCTCCTGCCCCGTCAGAGGGGAGTATGGATTGGTTCTTTCCCTCTCCCTCTCTCTTTCTCTCTCACACACACACACACACACACACACACACATTCTCTATGTGACTCTCACACATACATACATTCTCTCACACACATTCTCACACACACACTCTCTCACATACACACTCTCACAAATATACTCTCTCACACACTCTCATACACACCCTCTCTCACACACACATTCTCACATACACATGCCCTCTCACACACACTCTGTCTCTCTCTGTCTCTGTGTGTGTCTCTCTCTGACACTCTCTCTCTCTCTCTCTCTCCTCATCCATATCCCAGTGTGGAGCGTGGAGACTTCTAAATGACACCCTTAGTTTCCAGCTCTGTACTCCTGAGAGAAACAACTTCTGAGGCAGCAGTAAGTCCAAGACCTGCAGACTAACAGCTTCTCTCCCCAAACATAAGGATGCAGAAATGGAGTCAGCAGGATCCTTAAGGCAGAGGAAAACCCAGGATAAAATTATTGTACAGTGACTAATCAATTGCCAATGTGTGACACAATTGCTAAATGGCAATTACTCTTGCTACTTATTTGAAGTTTAGTTAATGAAGTCATAGTTTTACTTTGGCAAAAATTGAATACAGAAAACTATTGCTAATCAAAGCTGTATTTGTCCTTATTTCTCAGAACTGGTTAATAAATGCTCTCACCCTCATTTTATCACAGAAATCTCATGAATGAGAGCAGATGATTAAACACCCTAAGCAGGTATGCAACATTATTAGTCCTACATAAAGTATAACATTACGTGAATCTGTTACTATATATATGAATATTCATTGCCAGGTGGATTGTTTACAGAGCACAGTCCATTCTACTATTTATTGCAGATTCTACATCTTAGTCGAATCGAGTATATATGATATCCAATATAATTTCTCAAGCTCCGATGGATCAGCAACTCCAGTACAATTGTGTCCCTCTTCTTCCTTTGGGCACAAACAACTCCTGGGAGTTTCTCTCACTGGATATAACCTGCCACTGGGTCTTACTTCAGGACGATTTAACCTACACCCACTCTTTCCTCTTAAGTAAGACATCAATATGAAGTAATACCTAATCAGCAGGAATCACACATAGCTTTGTAGTTGCATTAATTTGGGATTATTTGTTTTATTTTGTTTTGGGAGCTACACCTGATAGTGCTCAGAGGTCACTACTGGGGATCAGAGCTGGGTCAGTCACATACAAGGCAATCACCTCACCCACTGAACCATCTCTCCCACCCATCAGTATTTTTCCATGTAATATTAGATGGTGCTATAATCCAGCCAAGTCCATTTCATGTCTCAACACAGACAAGCAACCTTCGTTATATCAAGTTCTCTATAGAAAAGAACACATTTGAGGAGCAGTGCATTCCAGGACTCAGGGGAATCACTATCACTTCTTTATGACTCTCTCTCTCTCTCTCTCTCTCTCTCTCGTATTTCCTAAACAAATATCATTTTTTCCTAAATAAAACTTCCTTAGGGGCCAGAGCAATAAATAGTTCAGCAGAAAGGATGTTTGCCTTGCCTTGCACATGGTTGACCTGGGTTCAATCCCATTCAAAAAAAAAAAAAGTCTAAACAAAACAAAAATAAACATATCAGAATAAAACATCCCTATTAAAAAAAGAGAGATAAAATGAAAATATTTTCTCATCCCCAGATCTATTTCTTGCCCAGCCTTCAAATCACTTCTATGAATTCACTCTTCAGCCATCCCAATGACTTTATTCTTTGTTTTATCTAAACTCTCTCCAAATGTTTTTTTTTTTTTTTTGCTTTTTTGGGTCACACCCGACGATGCTCAGGGGTTTTTCCTGGCTCTGCACTCAGGAATCACTCCTGGCGGTGCTCGGGGGACCATATGGGATGCCGGGATCGAACCTTGGCCGGCACAGGCCGGCGCGTGCAAGGCAAACGCCCTACCCGCTGGGCTATCGCTCCGGCCCTCTCCAAATGTTTTAAAAAGGAAAGAAAGTGAAGAGAAACATGGAAAACAAGCTCAACTGAAACACCTGTGATGGACTCTTAGACACCCCCCTCACCTGCCGGTAACAGTCTCCCTCCCGCGCCCAAGAGGTGAAGGCCAGGAGGCCAGGAGGAGCCTCACACCTATGAACAGCCATCAGGGCCACCCACACCATCCCCAAAGCTCACCTGGGTCCAGGTGTGTGGAAGGAGCCCACAACGAAGTCCAGCGTGGAAACAGCCAGCAGGAACAGCAGCAACAGCTGGAGGCGGATGATCCATTTGACCCCTGCAAGGTTGATCCCCAGCAAGGCCAAAAGCACGGCCAGGGAAATGCCTCGCACAGCCCAGATGTTCCTGAGACTCAGCAAGTCTGAGATGGACTCAGCGGCCGGTGATGTACATGGCGCCTGCAACACACTAATGGGCAAAGGCGGAGATCAGGGCTCAGACCCGGGAGCCAGCCTGGCGAGCAGAGCTGCCTCTGGTCTCCCGAGATATCCCACAATACTGACAGCCCAGTAGGAGCACCCCAAATTAGGTGGGGAAAGCAGCATAGAATCCAACTAAGCTCAATAAGCAAAAACAGTAACACAGAAGGCTCAACCAGCAACAAACAGCTTAGCAAATCCTCAGACAAGTACTTTACAAATGTCCCCACAGTGACATATAATCATTTTCATTAATTATTTTATTGGAGCACTTTTTTATAATTCCATTAGCCATTTAATTGTAATAAGTAATATAAAAATAAATTATTTTTTTAAAAAAGTAAATTATTTTATGCCTGCTAAAGGGCAGGCTTGAGGGGGTGGGAAACTGAGGACAATGGTTGAAGAAAGGTCACTCTGGAGGTGGGACTGGTGCTGAACACTGAATGCCCAAAACAACTGTATTGTGAACTACTTTGTATACCACAGTGTTTAAATAAAGTTTTTTTTTAAAGGAAAGAAAAGCAAAGAAGGGAGAGAAAGAAGTTGGACTTAGGATCAAGGAGGGCTCTCGAGTTCTCTGACTGATTCAAGAACAAAAAAGTCAAACCCAAGCAGACCCCAGGATTTTTTCCGTTTCTTTACTTGTTGGGAGAGGCACACACCAGAGATGTTCAGGGATCACTGCTAGCAGAGCTCAGGGGGTCATATACGGTGCTGGGATTGAACTAGGGTCACTGCACGTGAGGCAAACACCTTACCCTCTGCACTGTCTCCGGCCCTATTTGTTCCAATTCTTTCTATGTAGGTATTATAAAAATAATTTTTCCGAAAAACATGGACATAAGAAAAAAAAGACGAGGGGCCTGAGCGATAGCCCAGCGGGTAGGGCGCTTGCACGCGCCGGCCGGCTCATGCCGGCCTGGGTTCAATCCCCGCATCCCATATGGTCCCCCCGAGCACCGCCAGGAGTAATTCCTGAGTGCAGAGCCAGGAGTAGCCCCCTGACCATTGCCGGGTGTGACCCCCAAAAAAAAAGGAAAAAAAAAAAGACGTAGGCAGCTTGTCTTTCCATTGTCATGGGACACTGCTGTTCAGGACTCTCCAGCTGAATTAATTTAGTCCCTCTCACCATTTACTGTTGATTATTAAGACTTTGGACTTAGTGAAATTACATGTTAACTTGGGAGTCTTTTGCTGTTGTTGTTTTTCCCAGCACAGGCAAATAATTTCTGTCCACTGGAACAGATAAGCCAAAAGACAAGGCTTTGTGGTCCTTTCACCAATTCTGTATCTCAGCGAACAATCCCAACCTGTCCTGCCATTTACTGCGAGTAGTGGGATGCATGGAGGCTTGAGCTCCTTTCATTGTGGTTCTCACACAGGCGCCCCTCGGGGCCCACACCCTTATCTGAGGGACAGGTTCCAGGTGGGTGTTCACTGCAAGATGCTACAGTGCTCACAGTCATGCTTGAGTGACCACTTTCTGGCTGTGGTGCTCACGTCCATTTGTTTTGATTTTGTTTTTAAGACCACATCATGCAGTACTCGAGGGCCATGTGGTGCCAGGGATAAAATCAGGACTCCCTTATGTATGTGCTCAGCCTGTTGAATTCTGGCCCCCAATTCTTTCTATGTCGTGATCTAACCAGGGCCATGCACTGGGCTGTGCTGCAACCGGAAATTACTTGCGGTGCTACTGACCACAGAGAACCATTACCAGCATGCATAGAATACACGTGTGATACCAGGGATTTAAACTCATGATCACACACTTGCAAGGCAGGAGCGCTAAGTCACTGCACTATTTCTTCAGGCATGCGGTAGATCCAGGTTCCATCCCGGGCAGCCTATAGCGTCCCCTGAGCACCACCAGGAGTAACTCCTAAGTGTAGAGTTAGGAGTAACCCCTGAGCATTGCCGGGTGTGACCCAACCACCCCCACAAATTATTAAAAATCACTTTTAATGCAAAGATACTAACAAGTAAAAGAAAGAAAACAGTTCTTGATGATGCCAGAAAGATGTCCCATGTTGGTTAGGGACAGAGATCATGAAATCAGACTTGCTAGGGTTAAATTATCTGACTCTCAGTCCTTGCTGTGTGACTTAACTGCTCTGTGATTTATCTGCTAAACTCATAACACATGTACTTATTTCAAAAGGGCTTTGCAAAATGTAAGTGAGAGAGCCAGAGAGAAAGTACAAGAGGTAAGCACTTGCCTTCCACATGGCACCCGATACTGGATTCCTGGAAGGTCCCCGGCCTTGCCCGGAGTGATCCCTGGGCACAGAGCAGGAGTAAGCCCTAAGAACTACTTGCTGTGGCTACACAGAAAAAACAAACCTACAATAATTAAGGTAAAATCCTAAATACTATCTGACTCATAGTTAAGACAGAAATAACAGCTAGCAGCATTATTATTACTTATTGTTAGCTCCAAAGAAGATGAATAGTTAAATAGCATTGGTCGCAATTGATCAGGGCTAAGAAATGATGTCAATATCCCTGGACTGTGTAAGCAAGGATTCCTGAAACTAAAGAGATCTATTGTAAGGTAATGTGAAAATAACCCAAATCAAACTATCTCTTCAACTTTAGAGTTTTAGGGACAAGAGGAGAGGATATTTATGGACAGTGAGAAAGTAAAGGCATCATAAATATGTTGTGTCTAGTAAGTAATGTTTCTTGGTTAAGAAGAATATAAATATGAAATTACAACTTCTAGGATAGACTATAACTAATAATAGAATGAAAATCATATGGAGCTTCCAAATCAATAAGGGGAAAATACAAGATATATATACAAGAAAATACAAGAGAGCCCAGCATGGCACAGGTTAAAAGCTGGAGATACATATTTATATATATGGATATACATATATAAGTTATTTATATATGGATAATTTTATATACAAATGTATATAATTTATATATTTATATAGGTTATTTATATATAAATTATTTATATATGTGGATATATCATATATAAATATAGATATAAATATTTGAGGCCATGGTGGCAATATTAGAAAAATCTTTTAAAATATCTTCTAGATAAAAGAAGTTACCTAGAAAATAAAAAATGAATCATTTTTTTATTCTTAAACTCAAGAGGACTAAAGGGGAAGAAAAAGCATACACTTAAGGGTTTTATTGGTTTTAAAAAGACTGAATATGGGCCAGAGAGAGCCCACTGGCTGGACTGCAGTTTTGAAGGCAGGAGGCTCAGCTTAATAGTCATACTGCACAGTTCCCTAAGCAGCACCAAGATGACCTAAATTCCCCCCAAATCATAAAATTAAAAAGCAGAAAAATAAATGATCAAAGTATTTAAGAAGTGATTTTTATACAGAGATATTTTATTAAAAAAGCGTAGAGTATTTGAAATAAATTTTTAAATAACAAAAATACAGAAAACAAAAAGCTGACCATTCAAACTATCTATAAAACAGAATACCACTCCTCTTCTTAAAGAGAAGCCATTATTATTGGACAAGAAAAATAATGAGAATGAAAAAATGACCATGCCCACCTTACCAAGAAAAAATGATAAGGGATTTCACACGTAATTGGTAAATCCTTCAATACATTAGCCAGCCTACATGGAATCGACAAATTCTGAGAAACACATAAACCATCAAAACTGATTCAAGAAGAAACTGAAAACTAGAATACACCTAAATAAGCAAAGGGATTAAATGAGCCATCAAAAGACTTACTGTGAGGAAAAGTCCAGCAACAGATGGTCTCACTGCTAAATTCTATGAAATGTTATAAAAAAATAACACTCATCTTTGCAAACACTTCCCAAAAATAGAAGAGGAAAATCCTCCCAACTCGTTCTATGAAGTTAGCATTATCCTGATACCAAAACTAAATAAAGAAAAACCTGTGAGACCAGTAGCCCTCATAAATACGGGCATATATTTCATGCATATGTGTACCTGCAAAAATCCTCAACTAAATACTAGCAAACTGAGCTGAGGTGGCAATAGGCACACCCTGATCAGAGGGCCCCAGCCCAGCGCAGCCAACAGCAGGGAACAGTCAGGTGCTATGTCCCTGGTCTAGGCCCAAGGGAAAGGAGAACAAAGGAGCAGAGATGTTGGTAGGGGCCTCCCCAGACTGCCCAGCCACAGAAAAACCTCCCTCAGGAAGTCTCAGCACCCAGTGCCTTCCCACTTCCTCAAAGGGGCCTCCCTGCCCTTCAGAGCTGCTGCCTGCCTGGTGGGTCTGTTTCAAGGGCAACCTTGCTGTCCACCCAGAGTGTGACCAGTAGGGAATATGGTTCGCCCACTCCGCACCTGTCTGGCTATAAAGAAGCAGAGAAGTGGAAAATCAATATACAAATCCACAGGGTCATACAGTCACTTGCCTCGTTGTTACTCTCCTCCCACACTGATCAAGCACTTTCCCCAGCAAAGCCCAATGACCATCTACCCTCATGCCAGTTCACAAACACACCCAAACGTGCACCAGGGGAGGACCAGGGGAATGAATTCAAGAACAACTGGCCTCTGCTGCTCAGAAATCAAAGCAGCACAACCACTGCTCTCCTGTCTCTTACTCCAGCTCCTTCTCTGCACTGTACAACCTCCACCGCCTTTGCCACGCCTAAAGAGCCTTTTCCATGCGCTGGCTGCTCCTTCCTGCAGGCCACTCTCCCTGCGCTCCAGCTGAATGACCTGAGCCTTGCACCCCCAGATGAGGTGCCCCTCCTGACAGTGGCCTCAGATGTGCGCCTGCCCACCAGCTGCTGCACCTTGCCTGGGCCGAGCCTGCGATGCATCTGGGAGCCCGGCTCACCAGAGAAGTGCCTGCTTCCAGGTAAGTCCTGTGCCACAGCACGAAGAGCACCCAAGGGACCAGGCACCCACTGCCACTTCAGCTCTGCCACTGTCTGCCCTCTTGTCCTCAAAACAGGCAGGAAGAGTGCCCCCAGCCCAGGCCCCCTCCCTGGGCCAGCTCAGGGGCCCTGGAAGATAGGAAGACTCTCCTCCCTGACACCCCCAGTTTCCCCTCAGCAAGCCCATTCATAAAGTGGGCACCACTGCCCCACCCTGGTCACTGGCCCGGCTACATGGGAATGAGGGTGAGAGGTCAAGGGCCAACAGAAAGGCAGGAGAGGGCCAGGGATGTGGCAAAGCAGTAGAACACTGTGTTGCATGCGTGAGACCCTGAGTTCAAATCCCAGAACCTGTAAAACAAACCCCCAAAAGAGGATGTCTTTAGGTGATTTGGGTAATTCGGGTCTGGAAAAATAATGCAAGGGGTCAGTCACTTGCCTAGCACAAGGGTGACCAGTTTCCATTCCTTCATCCTTGGCACCACCTATGGTCCTCGGAGCACCACCAGGAGTGATTTCTGAGCAGAGCCAGGACTAAGCCCTGAGCATTGTTGGAGGTCACCCCAAGACCAAAACACAAAAGCCACAACAAAATAATGAAAAGGCAGAAAAGTGTCCCCCCAGCCCCCACCCCCCCACAGCAGGCAGGAGAGTTCCTCGCCCCCCCCCACAGGGGCAGCCTCTGCACTCACCTGCCCTAACACGTAGAGCAGCCCAACAGTGCCCCCGGTGCGGCCGCCCAGCACTGAGGAAATCATGGAGTAGACGCCGCCGCTGCCCACACCACAGTGCTCAGCCACCCCGATGCCGGACAGCACCGTGATGAGGGCCACTGAGATGACAACGGACACCAGGAACATGCCCATGAGCACACCTGTGTTTCCCTGCAGGAGAGGCAAGGAGAGAAGTTAGGGCTTGGGAGCTGGGACTCAGGGTTGCCCCACACACCCTGGGGCTGCAACGAAGAGCCGAGGGGCTGGAGAGGGACAGCAGCCCCAGGACACAATGCTGGCTGAGGTCATCTGCTTGCTCGGAGCTCCTCCCCCTGCAATGCTGGCTGAGGCCATGTGCTTGCTCTGAGCACCTCCCATCACCAGCAGGGTAAAGCAAAGCTCTGTATCACCCACGAGAGGCTGGGAAGCAGCTCAATGGGCCAGTGTACTTTGCATGCAGGAGTCCCGGTTCTATCACCAGCACCACACAGTCCCCCAAGCAATGCCAGGAGTGACCCTCGACACAAAATGAAAGTAGCTCCTTGAGCAGTGCTGGGTTTGCTCCAGTCCCCTCTTCCCCCACCCTCCTCATCTCTCACTCTCCACCTCCCCACAACCATTCATCCTTTGCCAACAAACCCAGTGGGAGTCACTGCAGGCTGCAGAATCTCTGACGAAGCGCAGGGGACCAGGAGAGAGGGAACGGTGTCCTGGGGTGTCCTGAGTCTAGAGAGGACACCTGTGCCCACAGAGGGAAGCACAGAACCCAAACTCAATGCTGAAGGAGAGCAGAGACCAAGCATCCTCAGCTGTGGCTACAATCATTTCACTTCCCGTTCCTGACAAGCTACCTGGGGAGAACGATATTTGCCTTCCCTGTTGTCACAGAAGATCCCAGTTTAGGATGACTGTAAAACTTTTGACTGGCACAGCTACTATCTACGTGATCAACCTTCCTTTCTAGAGACAAGGATGATGATGATGATGATGATAATGATGATGATGATGATGATGATGTAGTTTATAAATATTCACCTACTTGACTTCCTGCTTGGTAACTAGGTGAACATGTAAGTGATCTGTGGGTGCTCTCCAGGAAAAGACTGCCAGCAAGGAGGTACAGAGGCAGATAAAAATCAGCAACTGGCAGATGATGTAGCACGTGAGTGGGTCACCTCACACCCACTGGGAGCGGGACTGTCAGAGAAACCCGAAAGGGCAGAGACATGGAGGCACTGGCCTCCTGTGCACCGCTGGTGGGATCTAGCACCACAGCCTCGGGGGTGGCTCCTGCCTCCACTCTCCAGCCGGGGCCCTGGGGCACAGACTCCAGATGCTGGCACAGAGTGGGGCTGCTCTGGGCTTCCTGTCCACTCTCACGCTGCTCAGACATGTCGTACTGGACGAGATCTCGTGTGTGTGTGTGTGTGTGTGTGTGTGTGTGTGTGCGGCGTGCACATGCACGTGTCCCTTTTCTCCCTTTGTGCTGCTGAGCTCACCTGGCTGTGGCACTTGTACACTTGGCAGTGGTTCTCACAGGGGCTGCACACTACCCGAGGTGGCTGCACTTAATTTCACCGAAAGTGAAGTGATTGTAGCCACAGCTCGGTTCTGCTCCTCCTCAGCGCAGAGTTTTGGTTCCGTGCTTTCCCTCTGTAGACACAGGTGTCCTTTCCTGTTCCCCCAGGAGACCTTCCCCTCTCTCCTGGTCCCCTGCCCTTCGTCAGAGATTCTGCAGTGACTCCCACTGGGGTCGTTGGCAAAGGCATGAAAGGTTGTCGGGAGGTGGAGAGTGAGAGATGAGGAGGGTGGTTAGTGACAATAGGACCAGGATCAGGCTCAGCCCCTGGGGGTAGTGTTGAGGTTTATGCTTAAGGCCTCATGCCTGAAGTTCTACCGCTGCCATTCCCACACCCCCAATTGTGAATTTTAGATCAATTTTTTGGTACGGTGACAGAAATCAAACTCAGGGCCTCACACATGCTCTGGGCTGCTTTTCAAGGTTGTTTGTTTGACAAGCCTCTGAACTAGTTCCCTGTGGCAGGGTATTTGACAAGGCTCTGAGCTAGCTCCCTGTCACAGAGTGTTTGACAGGCCTCTGAATTAGCTCCCTGTCACAGAGTGTTTGACAGGCCTCTGAATTAGCTCCCTGTCACAGAGTGTTTGACAGGCCTCTGAATTAGCTCCCTGTCACAGGGTGTTTGTTTGACAGGTCTCTGAGCTAGCTCCCTGTCACAGGGTGTCTTTGGTTGACAGGTCTCTGAGCTAGCTCCCTGTCTCAGGGTGTCTGTTTGGTTGACAGGTCCCTGAGCTAGCTCCCTGTTACAGGGTGTTGGTTTTGTTGACAGGCCTCTGAGCTAGCTCGCTGTCACAGGGTGTCTGTTTGGTTGACAGGTCTCTGAGCTAGCTCCCTGTCACAGGGTGTCTTTGGTTGACAGGTCTCTGAGCTAGCTCCCTGTCATAGGGTGTTGGTTTGGTTGACAGGTCTCTGAGCTAGCTCCCTGTCTCAGGGTGTCTGTTTGTTTGACGGGCCTCTGAGCTAGCTCTCTGTCACAGGGCTTTTGCTTGTTCTATCTGGTTGGCCACACCCAGCAATACTCAGGGGGCTACTCCCAGCACAGTGCTCATGACCACTCCCAGTTGTGCTTAGGATGTGTACAGTGCCAGAATGAAATTCAATCCTGAATACGAAGCATATGTTCCAGCCCTGAGAGCATCTCCCTGGCTTTGGGAATTTGTTTTTCTAAAGGATGCCTTCCCTGTATTTTCTGTTCCTGGGCTAGAGATAGTATACAGATTGTTAAGGTACTTGTCCTGCATAAGGTTGACCAGGATTCAATTCTGGGCACCACATATTCAATTTCCTAAGCACTAGCAAGCAAGTGTTGCCCTCTCATAAAATAATAAAACAAAAACTTGTATTTTTCTTTTCTCACTATTACTATTATATCACTGTCACTGTCTTCCCGTAGATCATCGATTTGCTTGAGTGGGCACTAGTAACATCTCAATATGTCCTGTCACATGCAAGATAGCCCAAGGGCATCTGCCCGCTCCAGGAACTCTTTATAGAGCTTCAGAAGCTCTTTATAGAGCTTTAAACCATTCCATCAAGTCAAGGGAATTAGGTCTATAATTGTTACTGGTATTTGGCATGTAAAATATGACATGGATATCTTGCCAGGCTCTGCCGTGTGGGTGATTACTATTACTTACTATTACTATTACTGGATTCTGGAAAAATCACTGTTAAAACTCTTTAATATGGATTCCAATTTATACACACAATGACTAGATCAAAATAGTTAAATTTTTTGCTCTTTGACATTAAATTAAAATTTATATAAACACATGAATCTTGAATTTTTAAAAAAAAATTAAATGATAGGAAGTTAAGATAGTTGAGTATTTGTAGATATATCTTTTGCCCTTATCATAAAGTCATTAAGAATTTAATTATTTTGAACCTCCAAGTTAGATGCAAATTTCCACAATCTTTTAAACCTTTTAACTGAAGGGCAAATAGGAAAATTCAGTAAATTTAAATTTCCAAATCCTCAGAAAGAATTATCAGAAGCATCTTCCAGTTATAAAACATAGTTATATTTACCCCACATGCCCTGGGACACAGGACCTGCCTATGTGATAGTTCATTTTGCTTCTTAGCGAGACTGGTGAGCTGTCTAGTTGTTTACCAAACATTATTCTGAGTTTCTTTTGGGGGATTTTGGGTCACACTCAGCAATGCTCAATGGAGTCACCTGGTTCTGAACACAGGAATTACTCCCTGACAGTACTCTGGGGACCATATGAATGCTGGGATTGAATCTGGGGTTGGCTGCGTGCAAGGCAAATGTCCTACCTATACTATCTTTCTGGCCCCCTCAAACATTATTCTAAATGTTGCCATAAGTGGTTTCATTTGGATGTGATTAATATTTACAATCAGATGGCTGTTGTAATGATCACCCTCTAGAATGTGGGTGGGCCTTGTCCAATCAGTTGCAGCCTTAAGTGTAAAGACTGTGGTTTCCCAAAGGAGGAATTCTGTCTCTCCATGGCAGCCTATGCAGTCAGGGATTAAAATGCCAGCCTTGCATGCAGCTGGCCCTGGTTCCAGCCGAAGCACCACTGGTCCCCTGAGCACCACCAGGCAGCTGAGAATAGGCAGCTGAAAATAGCCCCAGTTCTCCTGAACGCCACCTGGGAGGCCGCTTAGCCCACTTCTCCCAAAAAAGACACCCTCAAAAAATCTACTTGCATTTATAGTTTTGGTGTTCAAGATATGGCGACATCAGTTCTTAATTGAATCTCTCTTGTCCTGCAGACTCAGGGACATTGTTTTTTCCCACAGTCAAATCAGCTTATTTCCTTCCTTGGAGTAAAACAGCTCTTAGCAGCCGATGTTGCTCTGAAAACCCTTAAATGCACCTTGCACCTAGAGGAACCTTCTCTTGCACTGTGTGTGTATGTGTGTGTGTGTGTGTGTGTGTGTGTGTGTGTGTGTGTAGGAGAGGAAGGGTGTGGGCCACACCTGGCAGTGCTCAGGGGTTACTCCTGGCTCTCTGCTCAGGAATTACTCCTGGTAGGCTCAGGAGACCATAAGGGATGCTGGGGATTAAATCTGGCTCACTGGATGAGGAAAGCGCCCTCCCCACTGTACGACCCTCCCCACTGTTCCGCCCCAACCCCTCTCTCTTTCACACGCCCAGTCCAGCTCACCTTCCACAACATCCCCCAACCATCTCCCCATGGACTTCCCTGGACACTTCTGAACCCACACCCCACAGCCTGTCCAGCCCCAGCCTATAAGCCTCTCCAGGTGTCCAGAGTCAAATCTATGCCTGGGGATTGTTTACACAGCAGAGGAGGGAGAGGGTCTTGACTCTAGACTCCCACTGGGTGCTCATCAGTGGCCCTGGGCTGTGGTCCATGCTCTGAGCAGCCTATCTGCTTACCATGTCCTACGGAGAAGGTCTGTGTGGAGAGCCGACACTTCCTGCTATGAATACACCTGGACTGGGAAGGTCCCTGGATAGTTTCCAATACAACCAAAGAAAAAAGACTTGCTTCTTCTTTAGCAGAAGATAAATTAGGCCTTGTGACACCCTACAGGAGGATGTGGAATAGCGAGGCCCTGGGCATCAGGCGTCTATACCTCAGTCTCCCGGCAGGGCAGGAACACAGATGAGGCATGGGCAGAGCGAGAAAGGACCCCCACGCTCGAGAAAACCGGCCCCCAACCTGCCTCCCTGTCCCCACAGTGCAGTGCAGCCCACAATGAGGCTGCCACGAGCACTGCCTGAGGCTTGGGCTCTCCAGCCTCTGGGCCAAGGCTGCCAGGGGGTCGATGCGCTCCATCTGGTGGCCAATTCCTGTGGCATTGGAGCTTCTGGAAGCTGCTGTCCATGCTGTGGGCTATCTTCAGTGGCACAGCTTTCCCGAACACAGACAGACAGACAGACAGAAAGACGGGCGGACAGACACATACACACACACACACACACACTCAAACACACACACACACACGCCCAATTAGCTAGCGACACCAGGACATCCCCAGGCATCACTCACCACCAGCCAGCCGGTCCGCAAGAAGAGGACCACCCCAAAAATGTTGATCATGCAGGATGAACACCCCATCCCAGGTGCCGAACAGCACGGGCTCCCACACGAACAGCTGGATCTTCCACCAGGGCTGGGGCTGGGTCAAGTTCTCCTGAAGCAGAGGATAGAGGGTCAGGATGGCAGCACTTGGAGGAACTGCGCGGTGTGGAGGACTGACACATACCCGCGGCTGGACGCTTATATCACCATGCCACAGAGACTAGCTCAGAAAACACAGTTCCTTCTCTCTTGGCCTCTTGGTAGACACCTACCTCTCTGCAGGCAAGCGGAACTGGGGAGCCGAGTTCTGGTCACTGGAATGCAGACCGCCTCTGCCTTGGGGAACACAGCAGTTCCCCACAGTTACTTCTCTCTGGCTCTCTTTGCTTCATGAATTTGCTCAGCCTGTCCTTCCCGCCATCTATAATGAATGCTAAGTGTTTGATTCCCTCAAATCTGATTTCCAGGGCCAAAAAGATAGTAAAGCAGGTGGGGTGGTTCTCTTCCAAGCAGCCAATCCAGGTTTGATCCTCAGTACCCAATATGGTCCCCTGAGCACTGCCAGGATGGATTCTTCAGGGAAGAGCCAGGAGTAAGCCCTGTACACCACTCAGTGTGGCTAAAAATCAAAACAAAGATGTGGTTTCCTGAGCCCAATATGGCAAAGCATCGCTTGGGAGCTGTCTGGACCTAGGGGTCTGGGAAACACCTTCCTCATTTCTCCAACTCAAAAATAGCAAACTCATGTATGAAATACACTTGTCAAAAATCTTTACTAAAATTCTAATCTTGTTGGAATGATCCTGAGCAAAGCCAGGAGCTATTCATGCAGCGAACCAATCTCAACCCATTCGTTAGACAGGAAAGTCTGAACTCCTCGGACCACACTGCTGTGACGAGTGAGTCTTAGTGCCATCAGAGGCAGGAGATTCACACCGTGAATCCATATGGTCCCTGTGTGTGACCCATGAACACAACTCTGAGAAGACAGGAACACCCAGAAGACAGGGGCCAGCCCAATGTTAGTGTGACAGGACCCCGGCCCTGGCTGGTTGAGGACAATGCTTGCATCCATGCTGGAGGCAGCAGCGGTCTAGTGAAATTTGGTCAAAACAAAAGCCTGGGTCCAGCTCCTCGCCCCACTGCTGGTATCACAGATCACAAAGAGGCTCAAGAAATCACCAGGGCGGTCACTAGGCCACACGGAATGGAAGGCTCAGGGGACTTCTTGGTTGCCCACATCAGTACCTGCCTCTGGGAGGTGGAACATATTTGTTTGGTTTTGGAGTTGGAGCAACAGTGCAATGGGTAAGGTGCTTCCTTTACATGTGGCAGACCAGAGTTCTATCCCCGGCATCTCAGATGGTCCCCCAAGTCTGCCAGGAGCAATTGCTGAGTGCAGAGCCAGGAGTAACCCCTGAGCACCACAGGGTGTGGCCCCCAAAGCCAAAACAATGGCATTTTATTTTGGTTTTGGGGCCACACCTGGTGATGCTCAGGACTCACTCTCAGTTTACTGCTCAGGGATCACTCCTGGGTGCTCTGGGGACCATATGCAAGGTCAAGGATCAAATCAAGATCAGCTGCATGCCAGGCAAGCACTCTCACCCCTGTATTTGTCTTCATGGACAAGGAACGGGCAGGCAACCTCTTTTTATCCATGTCTGTGCATGTTTCTGTGCATCAGAGTTTCTCAATCCAGAGATTTGAATCTCTTATAAGTCAATAAAGCGAGAAGCAGCCTCATGCAGGGTTCAGGGCAAAGACTAGCCAACCTGTGCTCCCACGTAAAGGAGCAGTGTTATGGGTCTGGCTGGTGAGGTAAAAGCTGTGTCCAGATCTTAATCTCAGACTCAGGATATGCCCCAACTTCCCTCGCAGCTGGTGTTCCTTCACAATGTCCTGTCGTGGACTGCTGCATTATTATTTGTTAGAGACAGGAATGGCAACAGTGATAGTCACCACAGAGTTGTGATTCAGTGTTTGCTTTCAGTACCCACAAAAAGTTCCCCACTTTGATCTCATAAGCACAAAAGCTCCAGGGAACAGATCAGGAGAAGGTCAGGGAGTGGGTCAGGAGGAGGTTGGGGAGTGGGTCAGGAGAAGGTCTCAATGGAGAGCTTTGATGGGGAGCAGACATCTCAATTCTTGGTCCAGCACCTCTTGCTCAGGTCCAGAGATGCTGGAGGACAACCCCAATAGTACTGGACAGAGAGTGGGGAATGGTGGGGGCTGGGGATCAATCTTGTACACATGTGGCGCGGTCCCGGCTCCTGAGACATCGTCCCAGTCTGTACTTGTACAGTCTCCCTATTTCTACTCTGAAATTGTTTTATTTGGGTTTTTGTTTACCTAATGGCATGGGAAGAACCCTTCACCACTGAGGCTTCACTGGGCCAAATCAGCTTCAAAGATTGTTGATAGGGTAGGCGGGCACTTAGGGAGAAACTGTACACTGAGCATCAAAGGGGCAATGGCTGAAATGGGTTTGGTGACAAGACAACGTATTTCCGAGACCTTGGGGGAATGTATCCACCATGTTTTACCAAGTGACAAAAGAATGTGAGAGTCTTCCCAGGGCTGTTGATCATAGATGACAGAGAAGGGACAGCCCTGTGTGTGTGTGTGTTTGTGCGTGCGTGTGTGTGTGTGTGTGTGAGAGAGAGAGAGAGAGAGAGAGAGAGAGAGGTTTCTCAGAAGAAACAAAACCCAGGAAGAGGATGAGGGGAAGCCCCTAAAAAATTGTTAGTGGGGAATTTAAGGCCTCCCTACCGTGTCTCGGCCCCAGCCACCCACAAGGAGACACAGCCCCCTTTCTACCAGGGCCCTTAGACTTTCACTATTAAACAGGGTTGACCTTTAAGGAAGTATTGGTTGGGCAGTGGTTTTTCACTGATCTGTACTGGTCCACAGAAATTTCCTGCTAGTCAACTGATGCTGCCATAAAGCACAGTGGTTTTCACCCTCAGATCGTAGCCAACAGTCACCCAAGGGTGTGATGGGCTGCAGAGTTCTGGTCTGGATGATCCCGGCAACCATTCGTGTGAGCGTGCTTGAGAGGCCCATGGCAGGGGCAAATCTGAGAGTAGGTCCCTGGGGTGGGTATTTCCCGCTCCTAATACTGCATGGCAGCAGACTCTCCTAGGATCCAACACAACCCTGATTGTGCCTACCTGGGGACGGCATCAGATCCCCAGTTGGGAGGGTCCTCCCACCCCAAGTCAGACAACAGTCACAAGCCCAAGGTGACACCACGGCTACAGGCAGTGGGTTCCCCATCATCTTCTTGGCTCTGACCCAGCAGCAACAGTGGCTCCCAGAGCCCAGAAAGCTCTGCTTTACTCAGGGGATGCAACACAGCGGCTGCTGGATCAGAGATACAAGACTGGGAAGGAGCCACTTTCTCCCTAAGCCTCCTCACAGCCACCAACCTGGAAGTTCTCCAGACTGGCTATTCTGGGGTTTCTGTGGCACCCCTTGGAGACTGACTCAATTTCCAGCCTCTCCCCAGCCTCACCTTCAGGTCAATCTCCAATGACAGGCTGGGATTCACTAGCAACCAGCCCACATCCTGAGGTGTTCTCTCCCTCCTCTCCTCTTTCTCTCCCTCCTCTCCTCTTTCTCTCCCTCCTTCCTTCCCTCCCTCTCTCTCTCTCACTCACTCTCACTCTTGCTCTATTTCCCTTTCTCTCCCTCTCTTTTCCCTTTCCCTCTTCTCTCTCTCCCTCTTTCTTTCTCCCTCTCCCTCTCTCGTTCCCTCTCTCCCTCCATCTCCTCCTCCTCTCCCCCCCATCTCTCTCTTCACATATACATAACTGCAAATCACACTATCACCTCTGGCTACTCCACAGCCCCTTTCCCAATCTCCCTCAGACATGCCAGTTCTCTCCAATCTCCTTCACTCCTGCTCACACAGGCTGAGGGCTAGGGGTCTGCAGCACGCACCACATCCATCAGGGCATGGGGCATAGAGCCTCAGCTTCTTCCCTTAGGGGCATGCCCCAACTCCCTCTCTTGGGTAAGAAGACCCTCTTGGCAGAGCTCTGCAATCCCCCAGGGCAGATGAACGTGCAGCTAAGTTCAGGACATCTAGGCCCTGCCCGGCAACTATGCGAGCTCTATAGTCTCAGAGAGCCTGGGGAGAGTTTAACCCCACCTCTGACGTGGAAAGTGCTCAGACTTCAGACTTCTCCCATCCATACCCCCTAGGGTCGTTCCCTACAAGCCAGGATTTTGCTACTTCTTTCTTTTTTTTTCTGCTTTTTGGGTCACACTCAGTGACACACAGGGCGTTACTCCTGTGGCTCTGCACTCAGGAATTACTCCTGGCAGTGCTCAGGGGACCATATGGGATGCTGGGGGTCGAACACGGGTCAGATGCATGCAAGGCAAAGGCCCTACCTGCTGTAGCATCGCTCATATTGCTCAGGGTCGCAGGCTTTGCTACTTTTAGAAGAAAGCAGGGGCCAGAGGGACAGCACAGCGGTAAGGCGTTTGCCTTGCACTAGGCCAACCAGAGTTCGATCCCTGGCACCCCATATGATCTCCCGAACACTGCTAGGAATAATTCCTGAGCAAAGAGTCAAAAGTAATCCCTGAGCATTGACAGGTATGACCCAAAAAGAATAAAAAAGAAGAAAGAAGAGGAAGAAGGAGGAGGAAGGAGGGAAGAAGAAAGGATGGAGGAGGAGGGAGGGAGAGGGAGGAGGAGGGAGGAGGAGGGAGGAGGGAAGATGAAGGGGAGGAGGAGGGAGAAGGAGGGAGGAGGGAAGATGAGGGGAAGGAAGAGGAGGAGGAGGGGAAGGAAGGAGGATGGAGACGAGCTCTGGCTCCCTTGAGGGCAGCTGTCCTGGGCATGCTGTGTGTGCACACAGAGTCCAGCTCTTCTCGGGCTCTCTGGTCTCTTCCACTGCACTGCGCCTTACCCCCCAGCCTGCCTTCCCACTCTGTCGATGAGGTTTAGAGGGGTTAGTGTGGTGATTTACAATTACTGCAGCTCCATTGGCCAGGGAGGAGGCAGGCTGGGTTTTGCAGGCTCACTGCACCTTGAGTTTTTCCAGGTCTCAAGCCTTCCCTGTGGGAATGTGGGCTCGGCCTGGTAGGACAAGCCCCTCCACGTCTTCCCCAGGAAGGGCCAGCTGCAGGCTGAGTCAGGGACTAGCCCCCTCCACACCCTCTGCTAGGCAACGCTGGGAGATGGTCTGTGAGCAAAGCTGGGAAAGAGTAGCAGCATCATGAGCCTAAGGGTGGGAATTGTGCCTCAGGCTGTGCTGAAGGGGCGTTTACACTCAGAGCAGACCAGGTCAGGCTGGCTGCTGACCTCCTGTTCCACTGCCTTCTGTCTCTCTAGGTTCAGTGTTCACAGAGTGGTGGTGTTTGGCGGAGGTGAGGCCCCTTGCAGTGGGAGGGGTAGATGCCATAGCCCAGCTGGGAGGCCTCTTCTGGCAGGTTGCTCAGCTCCCGGGACTACCTGTGCTCGCCCTTCCTCTAGTGGAGCCAAAGGGAAGGCTGGCTGCTGGGTGTCTGGACCAAGTACAGAGCAGGGATTGGTGAGCCACCTCCCTGCGGCCAAAGATGGGCTCTGCCCGCTGTGTGCCTGTGGCTGCCCACTGTAGTCAGACCCTTGGCCTCCCAGATAGACGTGGTTGCTGAAATAAAGAGAAATGAAAACAGGAAGGGGCGGGGGAAACCTCTCTCAGGTGGGAGAGACAGTCCAGCAGCTCAGATGCCTGGCCTGCATGTGGCTGACGCTGGTCTGACTGCCAGGAGGCAGCCCTGAGCAGAGACAGGAGTGAGCACAGAGCATCAGCAGGTGTGGCACAAAAGAACAAACTAAAATAAAACCCTCATCACCAGTCCAGGCTCCCACAAGGCCCACTGATCACAGACTCCCCTTTGCTCACGCCCCAACCACTCTCCTGCCTGAGGGAAGGGTGGTAATGGGGGTGATGGGCTGTGACAGGAAATTCAGTCCTGGGGTCTCCTAAAGCTGGTGGCAGGAACACAGGGTTCCAGGTGGACGATGCCACAGAATCTCAGATGCAGGACCCAGCCGTCACCGGCAGCGTGCTCTGATTACACATAACCTTTGCTGTGGGGAAGAAGGGCAATGCCACAGGTGCTGGACCCACACAGAGTCACCAGAAGCAGAACCCAGAGTAAAGGGAATGAGGGGACAGTCAGGCGATAAGACACTCTCTTGGCAACCAGCTGCAACCCTGCTACAAACCCACACCATAATAAGTCCCCCCAGCACCACTGCTGAGCACAGAGTGAGGAAGCGCCCCTGGGCACGGGTGAGTATGGCCCAACCCCCCCACTCCCACCTAGAGGGAAAGGCCAAAGGGGGAACTAAAAGGTCCCTCCAAAGGGGCAGCCCAAAACACATGGCGGTACACTTTTTCCCAGAGAGGCCAGACTGATGGGCCCCGGGGGTCAAGTTTCCCTGACAAGCCCCCCTGTGCCCAGGGGTGCACCCGGCTCAGAAGCACCTGATGCTAGGGGTTACCGGGAGAGTCTCTCCTCCCCGTTGTTGAGAGTCTAGCAGAGGAGCCTGGCGCCCGACTAGCACCCGGGAAGAGAGGACACACCAGCTCCCGGAGCCCATAAACCACAATGAAAGTGGCTCCCAGATTTGAATCTGGGCTGAGCTTCTTGCTGGAAGCAGCCACATCTGGAAGGCTACCGGGGCCCATAGGAACATCTCTGGAAAGTGAGATGACGCCTGCTTTGGGCAGTGGGGCGGGAGGGCTGAGAGCTGGCCCGTGCCTGTGCTTTCTGCAGGAATCAGCCGGTCAGTCCTGCTCCACCCGGATCCTACAGGGCTTACTGAGCCCTGACGGCAGATCTGGAGCACAGCAGGAACCAGACCATGCTGTGGTCCACGTGGATCCAGCACTCCTGGTCTTCCTCACCTCCTGCATGCACAGCTGGCCCTGCCCTTTCTCAGAATCCCTCTCTGAGCCCTGCCCCTCCTGCCCAGCTGCTCACCAGCACAGATGCCACTGTGGGGGAGGCAAAGCCCATGTGGAGTGGCCAAAGTCTGAATTCCCGGATTTCAATCTGGCCAGCACCCTTGGTCAATATTGATTCAGTCACTCCTAGAAATGTGGAGTCCTGCGGGCAGTTTGGGTCTCTGCCACAGAGCAGGCGGGAAGGCAATACCTGCAGCACTTTCTGCTTGTGGGTGAATTTTCCAGGCAGGTCCTTTCCTTCCTAATCATTGTCCAGGGCTGGAAATACTGCAGTTATACCACTGCACAGCTGAGGGTGGCACAGGCCTGGGGCTGCTGGAGCGCTGGGCCTCTCGGACCTCAGCCCGCACAGCACGCTGCCCTACCACCAGGATCATGGTGTCTGAACAAACCCCTAACTATATACTCTCAGCCTAAAAACTAAGCACTAATAAACCAGTCTTGAATTTAGATAGAAAGTTTGGTTTTGGAAGGGGAGAAGTTTGCAAGGATATGCATTTTTACAGAATCTGTCAGTTATAGGATTGAGCAAATAAGTAAATCAATTAAGTGGGAGCCAAGTCTGGGCCGGAGAGGTAGCACAGTGGGTAGGGCACTTGCTTGCACATGGCTGATCCAAGTTTAACCCGGCACCCCAAATGATCCCCTAGTCCACCAGGAATAATCCTTGAGTGCAGAGTCAGGAGTAAGTCCTGAGCAATGTAGGATGTGACCCAAAACCAAAACAAAACAAAAGTGCTTTTTTTAAGTTGGAGCCAAAATATTTTTTTTTGATAGAGAATGGAACCTCCGGCTCTGGGCACATCTCTTCGACTCCACCGTTCTCCCTGCATTAACATACACCCCAGAGACCTGGGCCCTACGAAAGCAGGATGAGAATGCTATTCGGGTCTCCCAAAGAGGAATCGAAAAGAGCTATGCTTGGAATATCACACCTCACTCAAGTGACAGAAGGAATCCGGAGTTCTGACCTCCATCGCTGTTCCAGAGTCAGGGATGCTGTCTCATTTGCCAAGGCATCGAAAATCAGATGGACTGGACATGTAATGCGATTTGGAGATGACCACTGGACTAGAGCCATTACCGATTGGATACCACAGGATGTCAAAAGATCACGTGGCCGCCCACCTACAAGATGGTCAGATCTCTTCGTCAAGACCATGAACGAACGGTTTGAGGCTCTTCGTATTCCTGAAACAACCAGATGTCATTGGGCTACACTGGCACGTGATAGGGTCAAATGGAAATGTTACTGGCTACCGCTCGAGGAAATCGATGAACAACAGGATGTCTAGTGATCTAGTGATAGAGAATGGAGTTACAACTAACAAAAATGAAGAATCAACACTAGTGAGTTACAGCTATACACACACACACACACACACACACACACACAGAGTGCACCTGCCTTGCAGATATCACTATTGTGTCGGGGATGCCACTGGGGTCCCCGACAGTGTCAGGACAGAAGTTCTCTTCTACCCCTGAGGAGCGGGAATATATGAGAACTCAGGAGTCTGGCACAGTTCCAAAAAGTCTTTTAATAGTACAAAAGCTCTTCCAC
This sequence comes from Cryptotis parvus, assembly GCA_021461705.1. Lineage (NCBI taxonomy): Eukaryota > Metazoa > Chordata > Mammalia > Eulipotyphla > Soricidae > Cryptotis > Cryptotis parvus. The sequence continues at coordinate 25,983 of JAJIBD010004716.1, read as the reverse complement.
AGCAATCCAATATAATGAAAGAACTCTAGCTCTGGTCTGAACTTAGACCATACAAAAGAGCCTAAGTCTTCCACCAAAGAGAGAGGATCTCACCCGAGATGAGTTCGAACCAGAAGAAGGAGCAAAAGGCCGAGGAGCAAAAAGCCAAAGGAGCCTCAAGTCAGTCCCCTTATATACACCAAAGTAATCTGACAGGGAGGGTCATGTCAACAAAGAACCCTAAGCAGAGTGTAGAAGGGCAGTGCCACACCCTATCGCAGATATAAACAAAGGTTCTGGGGCGGAGCAATAGCTCAGCAGAGGGTAGGGCATTTGCCTTGTTGGCGTGGCTGGCCTGTGTTTGATCACCAGCATCCCATATGGTCCCCTGAGCACCGCCAGGGAGTAATTCCTGAGTGCAGAGCCAGGAGTAACCCCTGAGCATCGCCAGGTGTGACCCAAAAAGCAAAAATAAATAAATAAATAAACAAACAAACAGAGGTTCAGCCAAGGACTAATCCCGAGATTATCTCTTATGTAAAACACTGGAGATCTCACCTCTTTTATTCAATATAGTACTGGAAGTACTTGCCATAGCAATCAGAGAAGAAAAGGACATCAAGGGCATCCAGATAGGCAAGGAAGAAGTCAAGCTATCATTATTTGCAGATGACATGATATTATACCTAGAGAACCCTAAACTCTCTACCAAAAAACTCCTAGAAACAATAGACGCATATAGTAGACTGGCAGGATACAAAATCAACACCCAAAAGTCGGTGGCTTTCCTATATACAAATAACGAAAGAGAAGAAAAGGATATTAAGGAAACTATTCCATTCACAATTGTGCCACAGAAAATCAAATACCTAGGAATCAACTTACCCAAGTATGTAAAGGACCTGTACAAAGAAAACTACAAGACACTGCTCCAAGAGATAAAAGAGGACACAAGGAAATGGAAACACGTTCCCTGTTCATGGATGGGGAGAATCAACATTGTCAAAATGGTAATACTCCCTAGAGCTCTGTACAGATTCAATGCAGTCCCTATGAGGATACCCATGACATTCTTCAAAGAAATTGACCAAACGCTCCTGAAATTTGTATGGAACAATAAACCCCCAAGGATAGCTAAAGCAATCCTCGGGAAAAAGAAGATGGGAGGCATCACCTTTCCCAACTTCAAACTGTACTACAAGGCAGTAGTAATTAAAACAGCATGGTATTGGAATAAAAATAGACCTGTGGACCTATGGAATAGAATTGAGTATCCTGACACCCAACCTCAAACACATGATCATTTAATCTTTGATAAAGGTGCAATGAGTCTAAAATGGAGTAAGGAAAGCCTCTTCAACAAGTGGTGTTGGGAAAACTGGGCAGCAACATGTAAAAAAAATGAATTTGGACCTGTGTCTAACACCATGCACAAAAAATCAGATCAAAATGGATGAAAGATCTCAATATCAGACTTGAATCCATAAAGTACATTGAAGAAAATATAGGAAAAACCCTCCACGACATCGAAGCTAAAGGCATCTTCAAAGGTGAAACATCACTAACAAAGCAACTAGAAGAAAACATAAACATATGGGACTACATGAAACTAAAAAGCTTCTGCACCTCAAAAGAAACAGTGACTAAGATACAAAAGCAGTCCACAGAATGGGAAAGAATATTCACCCAATACCCATCTGATAAGGGGTTAATATCCAGGATATATCAGGCACTGGTAGAACTTTACAAGAAGAAAACAAACAACCCCATCAAAAAATGGGGAGAAGAAATGAACAGAAACTTCAGCAAGGAAGACATTCGAATGGCCAAAAAACATATGAAAAAATGCTCATCATCACTAATCATCAGAGAGATGCAAATCAAAACAACAATGAGATACCACTTTACACCACAGAGACTGGCACATATTCAAAAGAGCAAGAACAACAAGTGCTGGCATGGATGTAGGGAAAAGGGGACACTCATCCATTGTTGGTGGGAATGCCGGCTGGTACAGCCTTTCTGGAAAACAATATGGACTTTCCTCCAAAGACTAGAAATTGAACTCCCATTTGACCCAGCCATACCACTCCTGGGAATCTACTCTGGGAAACCAAAAATATGCACCGGAAACACCATCCCTACTTTTATGTTCATAGCAGCATTATTCACAATAGCCAGAATCTGGAAGCAACCAGAGTGCCCGAAAATCGATGACTGGATAAAGAAGCTTTGGTACATCTACACAATGGAATACTATGCAGCTGTTAGGAAAAATGAAGTTATAAAATTTGCCTATAAATGGATGGACATGGAGAAGATTATGTTGAGCGAAATTAGCCAGAAGGAGAGAGACAGATACAGAATGACTGCATTTATTTGCATGGCATAAATATATATGTACATATTATGATACCAATATCCAAGGTCAAGTGAAGCATATATCGGGAGGTCTTGTCAAAGGTGGAAATTATCACAAACGTGTGGGAGTCAGAGTTTAGGTAAGACAGAAAATGGAACAGGGTGCTAATAATAGTCGAGGGTACAACCTAGAACTGAGCATTAAATAGAGGCAAAAGGATTCACATGACAACCTTTTAATGTATGTTCTGTAATCCATAGTCTGGAGGGGAAGGAAAAGAGAAAGAGAGAGAAAGGCAAAGAAATAAAGAACCTGCCATGGAGCAGGGCTGGGGAAGCGGGAGGGAACCGGGGACGTTGGTGGTGGGAGATGGGCACTGGTGGAAGGACGGGTGCTGAAACACTGTATGACCAAAACCCAAACATGAACTTTTTTAATTGTATATCTTTTTATTTGTATGGAGATGGGCACTGGTGGAGGGACGGGTGCTGAAACACTGTATGACCAAAACCCAAACATGAACTTTTCAATTGTATATCTTTTTTATTTGTATATCTCACGGTGGTATAATAAAATACTTAAAAAAATAAAAAAAATAAAATATAAAAAAACACTGGAGAGAGAGAGAGAGAGAGAGAGAGAGCTGGTATAAAGTAATACATCTTCATTTCATGAGCTTCATGTAATCTAGATGGCACCCACAAGGTCCTTCTTATTTATTATCTGCACCAAGGTGATTCTGAGTATCTTGTTCTCCGTATACTGAAAGGATCACACTCACCTGTTTGAGAGCAAACTAGTATGATCCTTCCTATAATCTTCCTATAGTCTCAACATAACCAGGGTGGTAGTCTCCTGGTAAATTCTAACTGTCCCACGCTGGGTGCAGTGGGTATAAAAGAGGAGCTGTGCCCAATCTAGAAAACATTGAAGTCTTAGTAGATGTATAATAAGTCAGAAGTTATTCAGAGTCAAGGTGACTTCTGTAACTGCCACACCCTCTAGCAGTGTTTACATAGAAGAGAGATCTCAGAAGGAACCTTGGCTTAAGTAGATTAAGCTGTGAGTGGGCAAAACACCAAAGATCCCAGATTAGCTAAATCTGTCATCCAACAGTATTGTACCTGCCTTGCAGGTATCAGGTATTGCACCTGCCTTGCAGGTTTCAGGCAGTGAGTTCAAACCCCACACTGCCCACTAGTCCTGTGCAATCCCAGTAGCACTGCCTCAGGGCTTTCAGTGCCATAAGCAAAGCACATGATCTCTGGCACCACAACCATGTGCAAGGACTACAATCACAGGGGTAAGACCTGAAACCAATGGTGTATGCCCCAGGCATCACCACAATACAGAGAAGCAGGGAGAATTTTATTTATTTATTTATTTATTTATTTATTTATTTTTAATGTATTTGAAAATTTTTCAATTAATAACAACAGCAACAAAAAAAATCTAAGGGCCAGACAAATAGTCCTAATGGGTAAGGTGCTTGGCTTGCATGTAGTCAGGTTCGATACCTGCCATGTTTTCCTGAGCCCACCAGGAATGATCTTTGAGCACAAAGTCAGAAGTAGCTCCTAAGAATCACCAGGTGTGGCCCCCAAAAAAAACCTGTAAAATAAACATCTGACCTTGACACACCCACATGCCGCATCACCTAAGCAACAGTCCAGCTTCACAGTTCACCACTAATCCAGAAGAGATGCAAGTCAAGCCACCAACATTCAAGGGTACACAGGTCTTTGGTTTGTTGTTGTTGTTGTTGTTGGTTTTTTTTGGGGGGGGGTCACACCGGCAATGCTCAGGAGTTTCTCCTGGCTCTGGACTCAGGAATTACTCCTGGTGGTGCTCGGGGACCATATGGGATGCTGGATATCGAACCTGGGCCAGCACAGACCGGCCGCATGCAAGGCAAACGCCCTACCTGCTGGACTATCGCTCCGGCCCCGGTACACAGGTCTTTGGGCTGAAAACTCTGGGACAGCTTTGGAAGAGAGGTCTGCCAGAGTCCCTGGCAGCCACACCCACACCCCACAGCTGCAGCCTGCAAACCATGCAAATGGCACAGCTGCATTCCCACAGCTCCGTGTAAGCAACAGCCCAGCTTCATAGCTTCACCACTAATCCCGGAAGAGATGCAAGCCAAACCAAGCGGCTGAAACTCATCAGCCCAGTTCAACACCTCCAATGTCCACAACACTGACATCCCCGGAGGAAAGCACCAAATTAGATGGGAAAGCAGCATAGGCACCAAATACATTCAGCAAACCAAACCAGTAACACAGAAGACTCAACTTGCAATAAGCAAACCCTCAGACAAGGACTTTGATGAACGCATTGTGTGACAGAACTATTTTCACAAATTTACTGATTTTCCAATAATTTCATCAGCCATTTAGTTGTAAAAAGCAATATAGGGCCAGAGCCATAGCACAGCAGGTAGGGCGTTTGCCTTGCATGCAGCCGACCCCGGTTTGATCTCCCGGCATCCCATGTGGTCTCCCGGACTAATTCCTGAGCAAAGAGCCAGGAGTAACCCCTGAGCACGGCCGGGTGTGACCCAAAAAAGAAAAAAAAAGCAATATAAAATAAACTATTGTTGTGCATGCTAAGGGGACAAGCTTTAGGGCGGGAGACCTGGGAACACTAGTGGAGGGAAGGTCACACTGGTGGTGGAATTGGTGTTGGGGCACTGAAAGCTCAAAAAACTGTATTATGAACAACTCCGTAAACCATGGCATTTAAATAGAACACTTTTAAGTGTTTAAAAATACTTTTAAGAATATGATCTTGGAGAATATGAAGAGATAGTAAAGTAGGTAGGCTGCTTGCCTTGGAAGCGATTAATCCAAGTTCAATCCCCAGCCAGGAGTAAGCACAGCCAGGTGTGGCACAAAGCAAACAAAAGTTTAAATTGGAGTTCATGCATATATAACTGAATAAATTAAAATATAAATAAGCATGCAAAATCATTCTTTACAGTAAAGGAGCAAATAATAAGTGTAGAAGGAATGATGGGGTTAGAAAACCACAATTTATAACCTTTATGATAGTGACTGATTTGATTCAGAGCCATCAAAAAACTGAAAATTGATGGGGAACAGACTAAGTCTATAGCCTCAACAAAATAGCTACCCTCAACAAAAGAGTTATTAATCACAAAAAGAAAAGCAGTAACCTCTGAGTGGATATCACTTCAAATAAGCAACCATAGTTAGCACCACCAAGAATGGAACAAGAGGACTGGATAAAGAAACTGTGGTACATCTACACGATGGAATACTATGCAGCTGTCAGAAAAGACGAAATTATGAAATTTACCTGCAAATGGATGGACATGGAGACTATCATGCTGAGTGAAATTAGTCAGAAGGAAAAGGACAGATATAGAATGACTGCATTCATTAATGGGATATAAATATATACCAGTGTTTAACTGAGTGTGGGCAATGGTAATGTCAGACTAGAATTCACCACTGAATATATACAAAGAGACTTACATGATAAACCCTAAATGTCTGCAGGGCTAGCTGCAATGTGTAAAAGAAGGGGGGAGAGAGATGCAGAGACAGAGAGAGAAAGACAGAGAGAGAGAGGATAAGAGGGTACCTGCTACTGAGGCAGCCTGGGGGTCGGCTGGGAAAGGGTGTGGGTATACTGGTGGTGGTGATGGGACACTGGTGGAGGGATGGGTGCTGGAATACTGTATTACCAAGAACCAATTATGAACACCTTTGTAACTGTATGTTTCACTGTGGTATAATAAAAATTTTTTTAAAAATGGAACAAGAAACTAGAGTCTACAGATCAGATGCCCAGAGGTTACAGTATCACTCAGCTTCTGTGAAGGAAAACAAAATTAAGGACTCGAGAGATAGTATATTTAAGGCACTTGCCTTGCAACTAACTTATCAACTTCAGTTTGATCCCTAGAACTGCGTGCACGGCCCCTTGAGCACCACCAGGAGTGATCCCCAGCACAGAGTCAGGAGTAAGCCCTGAGAGGCATGCTACAAATATCTGGCCTGGGTTATTCAAAAACTGTCACGGTGAGGCAGTAAGATGACCCAAAGAGCCAGAGCACATACCTGCATGCAGAAATCACAGGTTTGTTCCCTGGCACCAAATGGTCCCCGAGAACACTCGGGAATGACCACCAAGCATGGAGTAAGATGTGATCCCCATAAAGAAATCAAGTTTATCTAAGGAGTCATGAAGTGATTCCAGATTCACTGTCACTGTCTTCCCGTTCATCATCGATTTGCTCGAGCGGGCACCAGTAACATCTCCATATGACCTGTCTCATGCAAGTAGAGCCGAGGGCACCTGCTTGCTCCAGGAACATAAAGAGCCTCAAACCATTCCATCAGGTCATGGGAATGAGATCTATAATTGTTACTGGTAGGAGATTAATGAGACATGACCGGACACAACGCAGTTCTCTGCACTGGAAGTGGGGGAAAGCTATTGAATATTTGGCAGAATGGGATTGTGGGTTAGATAACAGTATATATAAAGGTTAAATCTGCTGACCTTCATAAGTCACTGTAATACAACATTATTTTCGTTGATGTTGTTTTGTTTTGTGGCAACACCACAGTGCTCAGGGCTTACTCCTGGCACTGTACTCAGGAGTCACTCCTGCCAGGGTGTAGTGGACAATATGGGTTGACAGAGATCTAACCCAGGTCAGCCATATGCAAAGTCAGCACCCAACCCACTGTACTACCACTCCAGTCCCTACGAAAGAAAATTCTTATCCTTCAGAAATACACTGAAGTCTCTATCTTAGGATAAGAGAGTACGCATCTGAAAAATAATTCCTAGTGGTATGGATAAAACTTATGTGATAAATTACATATTTATGTGATAAGGCACTTGCCTTGTCACATTAGGTTAGTTGCAAGGCAAGTGCCTTAATTTATCACAAAATTTATGTGATAAATTATTTAAGCTATATAGAGCATATATACAATATAAATTGGGAACATATGTTGGGAAAATATATATTGCATAGAATCTATCTATTGAGAGAGAACTTGGGTAAATGATAAGGCAAAAGAACAAAGTATTACCAACCAGCAAATCTGAACTAAAAGTTATTTGGGCATTCTTTATATTGAATATTTATATCAGTGTGAAATCCTACCAATTTTTTAAATTTTTTTTATTTTTACAATTACAAAGATATACAATTAAAAAGTTCATATTTGGGTTTTGGTCATACAGTGTTCCAGCACCCATCCCGCCACCAGTGCCCATCTCCCACCACCAATGTCCCCGGTTCCCTCCCCCTCCCCCAGCCCTCCTCCATGGTAGGTTCTTTCTTTCCCTTTCTCTCTCGTTCTCTTTTCCTTCCCTTCCAGACTATGGATTACAGATCATACATTAAAGGGTTGTCATGTGTATCCTTTTGCCTCTATTTAATGCTCAGTTCTAGGTTGGCATTAGTACCCTCGACAAAATTTTTAAGAATTTGAAAATAATAACTTCCCAAAATTTTTCATTAAAAGAGGTCAAATACTTCTGACATCTTTGACATCATCCCAAAGACTTCACTACAACATCCCTTTGATGATGTCATTCGAAAGATTGCCACGAGGTCCCCATGATCCAGTCATCCCAAAGACTCTGCATGCCAGCTATTGCACCAGAGAGAAGGGGGTGCTGTGACCTAGACTGTCTGTGTTGCTAGCCAAATTCCAACATTTGACACAGAAGTATTACAAGGGGAAGTGCTAAAGAACTGAAAGTTCAAATATAGAGTTGACTCCTGGAGCCACTGTTCTCAAATTCCCTAGTCTCAAGACCAGGAGCAAGGAAACGGAGCAAGGAAAGCCTCTTCAACAAGTGGTGCTGGGAAAACTGGGCAGCAACATGTGAAAAAATGAATTTGGACCTCTGTCTAACACCACGCATAAAAATAAGATCAAAATGGATTAAAAATCTCAATATCAGACCTGAATCTATAAAGTATGTTGAAGAAAATATAGGAAAACCCTCCATGACATTGACGCTAAAGGCATCTTCAAAGATGAAACACTACTAACAAAGTAACTAGAAGAAAAGTTAAACATATGGGACTACATGAAACTAAAACTCTTCTTCACCTCAAAAGAAACAGTGACCAAGATACAAATACAGTCCACAGAATGGGAAAGAAGGGGCCGGAGTGATAGTCCAGCGAGTAGGGCATTTGCCTTGCACGTGGCCGGCCTATGCCGACCTGGGTTGGATTCCCAGCATCCCATATGGTTCCCCGAGCACCACCAGGAGTAATTCCTGAGTGCAGAGCCAGGAGAAACCCCTGAGCATTGCCAGGTGTGACCCAAAAAAGCAAAAATAAAAAAGAATGGGAAAGAATATTCACCCAAAACCCATCTGATAAGGGGCTAATATCCAGGATATATCAGGCACTGCTAGAACTTTACAAGAAGAAAATAGACAACCCTATCAAAAAATTGGGAGAAGAAATGAACAGAACCTTCATCAACAAAGAAATTTGAGTGGCCAAAAGAAATACAAAAAAATGCTCATCATCACTATTTGTCAGAAAGATGCAAATTAAAACAACAATGAGGTATCATCTCACACCACAGAGACTGGCTCATATCCAAAAGAGCAAGAACAACAAATGCTGGTGTGGATGCAGGGAGAAAGGGACTCTCATCCATCGTTGGTGGGAATGTATTTGACCCAGTCATACCACTCCTGGAAATATACCCTGGGAAGCAAAAAACACACAGCGGAAACATCATCTGCACTTTTATGTTCATAACAGCACTATTCACAATAGCCATAATCTGGAAACAACCAGAGTGCCCGAGAACTGATGACTGGATAAAGAAAGTATGGTACATCTATACAATGGAATACTATGCAGCTGTTAGGAAAAATCAAGTTATGAAATTTGCCTATAAATGGATGGAAATGGAGAGGATCATGTTAAGTGAAATTAGCCAGAAGGAAAAAGATGGATATATAATAACGGCCTTTATCTGCATGATACATATGTATGTATATATACGTATATATATATGTATTTTGATACCAATATCCAAGGTCAGGCAAAACATGAATCAGGAGGTCTTGTCAACAGGTGGAATCTACCACAAATGTGTGGGAGTCATAGATTAAGTAAGACAGAGAAGTTTGCAGTGTGCTAATAATCATTGAAAATTATAATACCAGCCTAGAACTGAGCATTGAATATAGACAAAAAGATTCTAAATGTATGTATTGCAAGCCACAATGTGTAATAGAAAGGAGGAAGAGGAGGAGAGAGAGAGGAAATAAAGAACCTGCCATAGAAACAGGCTAGGGAGGGGGAAGTAATTGGGGATATTGTGGTGGGAAATGAGCAAAAAAAAATCTCAGTGATTCTTTGTATAGTAACATAGGTACATACATTACTACCATAAGTTGTTGTATTCATCAAATCTAAATGTAATTATAAATTGTAGTTTGATGCAAATAAAGTTATAATTTTCCCCCCCAAAATTAAAAAAGAGACATTTCCATGAAAAATAATGACTTTCCAAAACAAAATAAATTCTGTGAAAGAGAGGCCTTATTGTATGTTTTTTTTCATTTTTTGTTAAAGTCTGGTCTGAAAGAAGACGGCTGGATTCCCTACGTCTGGATTCAATCTTGCAAAACGATTATTTAAAAAAAGACATGTGCCTCCCACAGTTCTACAGTTAAAAAAGGAAAAAGTATAAATTACTGGCACTGATCCATATATAGAAAAAAAATACTGTCACTCAACAGAGAATCACACACACACACACACACACACACACACACACACACACGACATGGGATATAAGAAACTGTTAGTTGCATAGGAGCCAGAGATTGAAAGGTATTTTTGAAAGAGATTCTGTCGCTCAGAAGCAATAATGCCGTGAGGTTGTATTTTCTAAGGGCCAGAAAGGTGCCTCCGCTGGTAGCGCACTTGCTCTAAATGTGCCAGGCCCTGGGTTCATCCCTAGCACCTGCCTTGATGCAGCTGCCCCCGTTTGCATCTGGAGCACTTGGCAGTGCTTGGGGTCCATGTGGCAAGTGGGGGAGGGGGATAAATTATAAGTTACTTTCGCTTTGTACTGTCTTTATGGATAATTGCCTGAAATTTTTAAAAAGGGAAGTTATTCTAAATGAGTCATGGCTTGCTGTGCTGTTTTAAGTTAAATTTTATGAATATTGGGATTCATGTTGTCAAAAATTTATCATCTGGATAAAACAAAACTAATTTTGGTATACTAAGGACTGCTGGACCTCAGTTGCCTCAAGCATCTCGGTTCTGTAACTGCTGACAGGGCATTAATTGTTGCAGAACACCTAAAAGCCTAGGCCTCTGCATCTGCCCTGGATTGCTTCCTGCCGGTCACTTCATAGATAGGGGGATAGTCTGAATGTGGCAGTCTTATCTGACCATGTATTCTGTACTGGCTTGTATAAATATTCTCTCATGCTACCACAATCATTCTGGGACTAGCTAGATCTTACCAGCATATTTGCCTGGCCACATTGGATCTCTAAGTAATTAGACCAGAGAGAAATGCTGTTTGCTTCCAAGCAAGCAAGCATGGCTCCCTGATAACTCAAAGGCAACTAAAATACAAAACTGCCGTGAAGTAGACAAGACTCTTGTGAAGGCTTGGAGAAATATTTAACTGGCATTAGTATTAGTCTTTGGTATAGAGACATGCCATCTCAGAAACCCCCTTCTCTACCCTATAAAGGCAATTCTAGGCAGATCATGGCTTAAGATATTAGGTGAGGTGCTGGGAGAAATTACCTGAGGGCATTTGATCCTTCCTGCCAGGGGAAGTTACATTTAGCTTATAGCTTCTCCCAGCTCTGCTAGGAGGCTTTTAATTAGCTCTGGGTCCTTGTAAACAACCAGATGGTCTCCTGAAGTTGCTACATTTCTATAAAGCTATTTTCCTGTTTTCATCTCTAGATAGCCCAGCCCAGAATGGGCCAGGCTGGGGAGTTTGGGCGGATTCCTAGCTATAAAATAAGCTGTAAGAAGAAAGAATCTCTCTCTTTTTCCCCCTTTTTGCCATTTCAGCTTCCCTTGGCTTTTTACTTCTCCGTCCTCTCCATTCTCTGTTGGGCCTCAACACGTGGTGGTAGCCATCTTGGCCTACACCTGGCTGGGGCCTAGCTGGGAACCCAGAGTCTGGAGGTTTTCCCTGCTCTTGGATTGTATATTGGAACCTGTGATAGTAAAGCCCTTTTAAAACTGCATCAGATTCCTGAGTCTTCATCCATTCCCCGCCGGCTTCGGAGGTAGAAGGGAACTCACTTCCCGACACTGTCGGGGACCCTGGCGCTCCCTGACAATTAATGACACCCATAAGTTACCTGCAGATCAGACAAAGATGACAGGAGAATTTTTTACACAAACCATTTGCCTCTTTCCTTACTTCTTCCTTCCTGCTTCCTTTCTCCTTCCCTCATTTCCCCTTCCTCCCTTCCTTCCTCCGTTCCTTCCTCCCTTCCTGAGCCTCAGATAAGGTGACTGCTTTATTACCAAGTCACATGTTTGACCCCTCTTTTCTCTTGCTTTTTGCCTTTTTGTGTACAAATCACACTCCCACACAAAAAGCTAAAATAACAGAAATAGGATCAAAGCTTCTCCTGATCAATGTAACACCACGTATTATACTATTCTAAATACATCAACCCCTAAAATGTGCCCCACCCAAGACTCTTCAATCCAAGCTACTCTACACACACTGTACCACAGTAATCAATCTTGGAGGTTTTTGAACCACACTTGGCAGTTCTCTGTGTTCTACGGTTGCCCCTATCAGTGCTGGGGGCCTACCTAGCGCTGGGGATAGAAGCCAGCAGGCAACATATGCACTCCAGCCCTAAAGCCATCCGGGCTCCAACGCCACAGTCTTTGATTAAAAGGCTGGAACTCAGAAGAAGGGAAAAACTATTTTAACACAAATCTTGGGGTTGCAGAGATAATTCAACAGGTTGGGCATTTTTGTCTTGCATGTGGTCGACTTGGGTTTAACCCCCAACATCCCATATGGCCCCTTAAGCCCCACTTGGAGTAGCCCTGGGCACAGACAGGTGTGGCCCAAAAACAAAACAAAAATGTGAGAGAAAATAAAAAGTAAGACCAATAATAAATAGTGAAGGTAACTTCTTTTTCTTTTTCCTTTTTATTATTTTCTTCTCATTTTTCTTTTTTTTTTCTTTTTTGACGGTGACTTCTATACTTCTTACTGCTTTATATATTACATAGAGAAAAATGCAGTCCTCTTCATCACATCACCAGAAGTTTTGATGAGAATCCACTCTAGATGCTTCAATGACCATGAACTTCATTGAACTTCATGAACTTCAATGACCATGAAGTTGTTCTTGCAATTCTTTGCGCCTTTCATGTACAAAGCATGCACAGGGCTGGGAGCAGCACAGAGAACTGCCGGGAGTAAAGTGCCCCTAAGGGCTGCTTGGATTCTGGTCTGGCTTGACTGAACAGCTGCCTTCTTTGGGGTAAAAAATTGAAGTACTTTTTTTTATTCATTTCATACTTTCTCTGACCACTTCATGGTAACAGTTGGAACACTAGTTATATACTCATGAAACAATATCAAATACTTGTAGTAGTATTAAGAAATATACATGGCCAAATATAATTCAATATCTCTTTTTGTTCTCCAATCAAGTATAATTTGACCTTCTTTTTAAACTTTTTACTTGGGGGCCACATCTGGTAGTGCTCATCAGGGCTTATACCTTACACTCAAGAATCATTCCTGGAGCTGCTCTGAGGAGAATATAGGGCACTGAAGATTGAACTCAGGTCAGCCACGTGCAAGGATAATGCCCTACCCCACTATCATTCTGGCCTCCTAGTTTCAGAGACAGAGACAGTCTCTAGATAAAGAGACTGAAAGTGGGAAAATTTACTTACCCAGTCCCCACCTGATAAGGTGTTAATATCAAATATTATATATAAGGCACTGGTAGAAATTTACCAGAAAAAAAATAACCCAATCGCATAAAAAAATGTGGAGAAGAAATGAACATAAAATTCCTCAAAGGAAAAATTCAAATGGTCAAAAGGCACATGAGAGCATGAAGAGCCTCACAGCGGCTGGGGAGACTGGAACTTGGCTCACCCCGGGCCCAGCTGATTATGGGCCCCCAGGAGGGCAGATGGGTTTTGGGGGTGGGCCCGTCACCTCTGGGGGTCCCAGAAGCAGCTGGATGAGACTCGCCCATCACACTAGCCACGATTTTCGCTGTCTGGACGCTGGGAAACTGCCTCACGACCAGATTAATAGAGCAAAACCAGTTCGAGCCCAGGTAGGCGGCTCCCAGAAGCAGGATTCACTGGGAATTCGTCAGATGGAGTCAGGGTTCGGCCATTCCCCCCCTCCATTTTGTCAAGCCTGGTGGCCCCGCCCAGGAGCTGCCCCTCAGGCCTCCAGCCATAGCATGAAGAGCCTCACAAGCGGCTGGGGAGGCTGGAACTTCGGCTTGCCCGGGGCCCAGCTGACTATGGGGTCCCCAGGGAGGGCAGATGGGTTTTGGGAGTGGGCCCATCACCTCTGGGGGGGTCCCGGAAGCAGCCGGATGAGACTCGCCCATCACACTAGCCACCATTTTCGCTGTCCGGATGCTGGGAAACTGCCTCACGACCAGATTAACAGAGCAAAACCAGTTCGAGCCCAGGTTGCGTGGTCGCCTGCGGCCTGCGTCCATTAAAATAGTAATGTCTTTTAATGCACTGCATTCCACGAAGAGCAGGAAAGTTTGGCGGGAGGGAGAGATAGGGAAGAGAGAAATGACATGCAGAACCCTCCAAGTATTTGAGGTGTGGGAGGGGGCAGGGAGGTGGGGACATTGGTGATGGGAGATGGGTTTGGGTGGAGGGATGGGTGTTGGAACACTGTAGAACCAAAAACTCTACATGAGCATCTTTCAATTATATGTCTAAAATGGTGTAATAATATTGGGGGGATAATAAAATAAAATAAAAATTAAAAAATAAGAAATGTTTTCCCTCAGATCAAACTTGTAGTAGCTTTTGAGAGATAATAATTTTAATACATTAAAAGTTTTCAATAGATTTAGATTTTGGAACTGGGTTTCCCTGAGGGTCAGTATGTCCATGTATGTATGTCATAGCTATTTGATGCAATAGACACTCAGTTCATATTGACTCTGTTGTCATTTGAAATGCCAAATAATGATGCTGTATATGGTCTATAGATGCAATACTTAATTGTATATAGCCACACATGTCTACTTATATTTTGAAACTCAACCCTTATGGGTTATGGATAATCTATAATCATCTCTATTAAGTACAACATTAAAAAATTACCTCTCTTTGTTTAAAATTTAATTTGAGGGCCATCTGCCCCTCCAGGTGTTGCACATGTGGCTGCTGTACCCAGCTGTGTTGGCAGGTGGCAGACAGGAGATGACTTGTCTACATCCCTGGGGCTCTGCCCTGTGGACCCTGGATGGGATGGTCTGAAATAGGAAAAGACTGGGCCCCTGGGATGAACCCAGAGTCACAGAGCCTGGCAAGCTACACATGGTGTATTCGATATGCCAAAAAAAGTAACAATAGAGATGAACTGGACAAGGGACAAACCAGGTGCACAGCTGCTCTGGAGTGGCCCATGGAGTCTCTGAGGGAATCAGTTCATCCCTGGCCAACGTACCTCCTAGGGTAAAGCAGTCATGTGGGGGAAGGCCCACTGACCGGAATGGAGGCGGAGATTTGGGCTCCTCCCTCTCTATGTAGGTGGGCTTGCAGCCTCCATCACGATCACGATCACGATCTTCCCGTTGATCATCTATTAGCTAGAGCGGGCACCAGTAATATCTCCATATGTCCTGTCTCTTGCCAGTAGAGCCAGGGGCATCGGCTGCTACAGGAACATAAAGAGCCTCAAACCATTATATTAGGTCATGGGAATGACCCAATATAATTGTTACTGGAATTTGGCATATCAAATACAACACGAGAAGCTTGCCAGGCTTGCCGAGCAGGAGGCAAACTCTTTTAAACAGCCTCCATAACCAGATGGAATTGGACAAGGGACAGACCAGCTGCACAGCTGCACTGCCCGGTCCATGTGGAGCAGTCCATGAGTCTCTGAGGACTCGGCTGGTCCCTGGTGGAGACCAATGTAGCAGCTAGGGTAAAACAGACATGTGGGGGCAAGCCATGCTTGTCGGAATTGGAGTGGGGATTTGAGTTCCTCCTCCCGACCGTAAGACAAGTCGCAAAGTGTAAGAGAAGAGAGAGAGAAAATACAGAGACAGAAACAGTGATAGAAAGAGAGAAAGATAAGTTGCCTGCTATAAGGGCAGGGTGGGGTTGGGTGGGAGGGAGCATTGGGACATTGGTGGGTGGGAGTGAGGCACTGGTAGAGGGCTGGGTGCTAGAACATTGTATGACAGAGACCCAATTTTGAACATCCTTGAAATCATGTATCTCACGATGGTATAATAAAATTTTTTAATTTAAAAAAAAAGGCACATGAGAAAATACTCTACATCACTAATCACCAGGGAGATCTAAATCAAAAGAACAATAATTTATCATCTCACACCACAGAAATTGGCGCATCTAAAAAGAAAAAAGAATATACGCGTGCTGGCATGGATGCAGGGAGGAAGTGACTCTCCTTCACTGGTGGTGGTAATGTCAGCTGGTCCAACCTTTTTTTGGAAAACACTATGGACACTCCCAAAAAAAATAGAAATTGGGCTTCCATAGAACCCAGCAATACCATTTCTGGAACCAAAGAACACACACCAGAAATACTATCTGCACTTCTGTGTTCATTGCAGCACTACTCAGAAGCCAGAACCTGGAAACAACTCAAAAGCCCAAGAACAGATGATTGAATAAAGAAACAATGGTACATATACACAATGAAATACTATGCAGCCACCAGGAAAAACAAAACCATGAAATTTGCTTATGGACACAGAGAGAGTGTCATGTTGAGTGAATTGAGTCAAAAGGAGAGGGACAAACACAGGATGACTGTACTCATTTGTGGGATACAAAAAGAAAATAGTATGAGACTAGTACTGCAGGACAGTAGAAGCGAGGACCAGGAGGACTGGTCCACGGTTGGAAGCCTGCCTCAAGTTGGGGGCGAGGGATGCAGGGTGGGAGTGAAGGTAGAACGGAGAAGGGACCACTATGACAATAATAACTGGAAATGATCACTCTGGACAAGAACTGAGTGTTCAAAGTAGGTAAAGGGATATACATCATAACCTTTCAGTACCTGTGTTGATCACTTGATCACTTGGCATCCCATTATTCATCGATTTGCTCGAGCGGGTGCCAGTAACATTTCCATTTGACTCTATCAAGTGGCAGTGTAGCCCAAAAAGGCATCTGCTTGCTCCAGGAATACGAAGAGCCTCAAATTGTTCATTCAGGGTCTTGACGAAGAAGTCTGACCATCTTGTAGGTGAGCGGCCACATGATCTTTTGACATCCCGTGGGATCCAGTCATTAAGTGCTCTAGACCAGCGGTCATCTCCAAATCACATCACATGTCCAGCCCATCTGATTTTCGATGCCTTGGCAAAGGAGGCAGCGTTCCTGACTCTGGAACATCAACAAAAGATCGGAACTCCGGATTCCCTCTCTCACTTGAGTGAGGCGTGATATTCCAAGCATAGCTCTTTCGATTCCTCTTTGGGAGACCCGAATAGCATTCTCATCCTGCTTTCGTAGGGCCCAGGTCTCTGAGGCATATGTTAATGCAGGGAGAATGGTGGAGTCAGTGGAGTTGGTGGAGTTGTTGGAAGAGATGTGGCCTGGGAGCCGGAAGTTCTTCATCCTTTTAGCTAGTTCTTTGATGCTCTTGAATACAGTACCTGTATTGCAAACCATAATGTCTAAAAGGAAAAAAAGGGAGGGAAGAGAGAGGAGAGGGAGAGAGAGAGAGAGAGAGAGAAAGAGAGAGGGAGGGGGTGGGAGAGAGAGAGGGAGGGGAGGGAGAGAGAGGCGGGAAGGGAGAGAGAGTGAGTGAGAGTGAGTGAGTGAGTGAGAGAGAGAGAGAGAGAGAGAGTGCCTGACATAGAGGCAGGCCAGGGGATGGGGTGAGAGGGAAACTGGGGACATTGGTGGTGGGAAATATACACTGTTGAGGGCTGGATTCTAAAACATTATATGACTAAAACCCAATCATGACCACCTTTGCAACTGTGTATCTCATGGTGATTCAATCACTGTATCATTCATTGTCTTCCCATTCATTATTGATTTGCTCGAGCGGGCACCAGTAACATCTCCATATGTCCTGTCTCATGCTAGTAGAGCCCAAGGGCACCTGCTTGCTCCAGGAACATAAAGAGCCTCAAATCATTCTATCAGGCCATAGGAATGAGGTCTATAACTGTTAATGGTATTTGGCATATCAAATACGACATGGGTAGCTTGCCAGTCTCTGCCGTGCGGGTGGCATACTCTTGTAGTCACCTCTAAATCCAGCATTTATTGATGAACCACGCCAGCCATAGCGGTGATTCAATAAAAAATAAATAAAATAAAATAATTCCAGAGCTGTGTGACTGCCTCAGTAGGCCTGATTCCAGCCTGGCTCTGTCCCTCTCTGTACATGAATCAACTTTCTGTGTTGGTTTCTTTGGAGGGAAGGGGAGCTGGCGCCACACCTGTTGGTGCTCAGGCCTGACTCCTGACTTCACTCAGGGACACTCCTGACGAGGCCCAGGGTCTCTATTCTCTTCCTCCCCCTCCACCTTTCTCCTTTCTCTCTCCCTCTCCCTTGCTAGTGACCTGGGGGTAAGGTAAGGAGAGAGAACAGAGGAGCAATTACACTGGGCATGAACGAAGCCCAAGGAGGGTGCCACTGGACTCCAGCAGCCTCAGACACCTGCATCCGACCTCATGGTTCGACGCCACGGCTCTGCTGGGTCCCCGCTCTCTGGTTTGGGGAGGAAGGGCCCCAAGAAATGCTCAGGTGACCTGGGGCCTCAACCTGGGATTCTCAGAATTCACAGTTCAGTGCAAAAAGCCCAAGGGCGTGCTACTGCCACCCCTCTGGTGCTCAGGGGCCTTCAGGGCTGCACCTGGCAAAGTCTGAGGGACCATGTGGTGCCCTGGATCAAGCCAGGGCCAGGTACACGCAAGTCTGTGCCGTAACCCCTCCCACGTCTGCCGCTTGATTCATGCATTTTTCTAGAGTGATTAGCTTGGACCGACAACTCTCAGCTCACAGACTTTCCTGAAAAGGGTCCCTAGCGGGGGAGGCTCAAGTCTCTGGAGGAGAGCTGGGGAGAGAGAAAGTACCCAGGTTCACTCATATTCGCCGGATCTGGTGACCCCCTTGCATGCCATAGCATGTCTCAGCCTCCCTTGAACTTTCCCTGGAGACCTGCCAGCCCTGGGGAAGGAAAACGAAGCCCCAGGTTAGCAGGGAGGAGTCTTCCTGCCATAGCAATTACGAGATTTCTGCTCTAATATCTCCTGCAGCAGCTGGTCAGAATAGGTGCTGGTAAGGTGAACCACATTTTCTCACCCACCCAGTGCTGAAAACAGTCCATCCAGCTGGACTTCAGAGCTCACACAGCAGAGCAGCAGGGCCCCTCCCCTGTCTCAGGCTACCTGCTCTCTGTCCCTCCTCACCCCGCCTTCCTGCCTGAGGCGGTGCCCCCCCACACTCACTGCTCAGGGACCAGCAGGGACACGCAGATTGAAGGCTGTCAGCTTCCCCAGACACCTCCCTCACTCCAGCCACTTCTTTTTGCTTTCACCAACACGCCCCTCTACTGGTTTTCAGCATGAGATGTGCCTCACCCAAGCACAGAATGGATCTGGGCAGATCGTTCGACACAGAACACAAGCCTCATGCCCCAGAAATGTATGCTCAGTTCCACCTCATAGTAAACAGACTGGGCGTTCTGGGGCCAGCACAAACTCGGGCGTCCACCCAACTGAGAAGCCGCGTCCACCTGTAACCATGCCGTGCTTGAGGCAGTCTGAGGCAGAGGCCCCCAGAGTGGGCCTCCCAGAAGTTCAGCAGGGCCCAGACATGCTCAGCAGTGCCGCCCAGCCTGCTAGCCACAGCATCTCCATCCTCCTCAGGTGCCTGCCACAGGGCAGCTGCACTGACAGGATACATTCGGCTGCCGGACCTCAGGACCATTCTGCCCGAGACTCCCGCCGGCTCTGCTATACCGAACCATGCATTCATCTGCCGGTCCTTGATGGCACAGATCTCATCCACAAATGATCCTACCTCCGTTTCCTGCTTCCTTACTAACCAGCTGGTGTGGGGCGGCTGAGGTGGGTGAGATCATGAAGGGCTTGAAGGCTTAGAGGACTTAGAGGCGTCTGAGCTGAACTGCAAAGACAGTGAGTATGAGCCATGGAAAGGCTTTAGCAAGGAGTCAAATGCACAGACGAGTGCTTTAGGGGAGACAGCTCAAAGGCCTGAGGTATATTTTTCATGGAGGAGGCCCAGGTCCACCCTGATCCCCCAAACACTACCAGAAACGTCTCCTGAGAGAGACGGGAGATGATATACATCTCTGTGTGTATCTCTCACCCCCAAAAAAAAATAAGGATCTGAAGAAGAAAAGGGTCTCATTGGCAGAAAGGAGAAGGAAAAAAACTGCAAAGGAGAAAGAAGTTAGAAGAGATGCATAATAATCAAGAAGTGATGCCTTGGGCGAGGGCAGCTCATGGGAAATGAGAAAAGAGGAAAGAAGCGGGGATGGGTTTCAAACCTGTCTAGGCAGTGGACACCAAATACTCTGACACTGAACACTAGCCAACCCATCCCTTGGGGGGACATTCAGGCAAGAGGAGGTAGATAAGCGGAGGCTTCACTACACTATCACATTCGGTGGAAGAAGTGGACACACCTGGCAATGCTCGCGGCTGGCTCTTTACTCTGCACTCGGGGATCACTCCCACAGTACTCAGGGGACCATACACAGTGCTAAGCATCAAACCCAGGTCAGTTACATGAACAGGAAGTGCCTACTCATTGTGCTCTCTCTCTGGCCCCAACATTGTTCAATTTTAAAATTCCTGAAAGGCACTGACTTGCATCATGTTCATCGGTGTTTGTTCATTCAACATTTAGTATCCACCTTTGCCAAGTCCTGCCTTAGGAGCTGGGAGAGTTCCCTAGATCATGCTTCACACAACTCCCAGCATTTAGGAAATGGCCCAGAAACATATTTAAGAGCACAAGCATTTGGGACAGTAAGGAAATACACTAAGGAAATTCTCCTGGGGGCAGGGAGGCTGGCACAGTGGCTCTGAGTAGTCAGTTTCTCCACACTAAGAAGGTTACCCCAGGAGTTAAGAATGCTGGGCAAATCTGAAATAGCTCTGAGGAGTGATTCCAATGTCTGAAATACCTCTGACCAGACACTTCAAAGCAGCCTGAATACCTGTGGGGCGGAAGGTGGGAGCTGAGTGGCTAAGGCCTAGGCCTGAGGCAGTCAGGGGAAGGGCTGTGAGACCTTCTGCTGAGCGTGGCTCCTCCAGCCATCACACTGCATCTCTCACATTTGTCTCAAGGGGGCTATTGTTGCCAGTGCGGCCCCCACCACCCTGAATGAACCCGATCTGCCACATCCACCTGTGCCATTTGGATCAGGCACCCTGAGCTCTGGACTCTCAACTAAGGCCTGAGCTCTGCCCTCAGAAGGACTTTATTTCCCTGTAATGAAGCAGGAAATCCACTACCCCCAAGCATGAGAGAAATCCAGGGGACAGCGAGAATCTCCAGGTTGAACACAGATCTTTAAAAGCAAAGACCGCAGGGAGGAAAAAAACAATTTCCCTGACAAACACCTAAGCATGTTTTTTTTTTTAAAGGAATTAACTACTTTTGGAGCAAGTCACATCAATTTCATACCTGTGCTGATCAACATAGATCATTAGATCACCAGGCAGCGAACAAAGAAAAAAAATAAAATAAAACCTGTTGGTATCATGAGATCTAAAAAACCCATTTGGTTTCCATGAGCTGTACATAAGAGTACTTCAGAAATTAATTTTCCCTCCGGAAGGTGCCTATTATCTGAGTCTTCACCAGTTCAAGTCCTCCAGGGGCAGGAAGCTCAGGATCTGAAACTCACAAAAACAGTAACCAAGATCTTGGCATGCCTCTAGCCAGGATGCAACTACAGTCCTTGTGAGCAAACCCTGCCCGGACAGAGCAGCAGTCCACACTAGGGCAAGGGTAAGTCCCTGCGTGCACAGAAAAAGCAAGCCATAGGTGTGTTTTGTGGTTGATTTTTAAGACAAAAGATATATTTCAATCAAAAACATGGAGAAGATTCTCAAAGGGAAAGGCAGCAAAAGTTGTCCTTCAAAGATTGCTTGAGGGTGGTGAGGTGTTCCGTGAGAGAACTGGACATCTAACTATAACTGAATTCTGGCAAGCAAAGCTTTCCATGCAAGGGAATGAACATTGAAGGTACTAAAATCTCAGTTACCTGAGCGTAGCCAAAAGGATACAAACCTCCAGAAACCCATCAAGAAAGCTGAACACGGCTAATATAAAACAAACAAGGCTGGCAGAAATGCTCTTTTTCTCTTCCAAATCAGAAAAGAACAACTAAAGGCAGAAAAATAAAAAACGTAAACAATGTGACTTACAAATTCTGGAAGAATATGTGGAGTAAATGAAGTAGCTAATGATGGGGTCAGACAGCTACAGGTGCTTGCTTTACGCATCGCTGAGCCTGCACTGCATATGGTCCCATGAGCACTGCCACAAGTGACCAGAGACAGAAGTCCTGAGCATCGCTGGGTGAGAACCCCCCTCCAAAAAACATAAAAGAGCCTCCACACTGAACACCACCATATCAATGGGCCCAGCTCCACAGCTCCTGATACCTATGGCCACAGTGAAGCTCCTCCAATTCACTACTCACAGCATAATAAAGCACAGCAGACCTGATGGGGGAGACATGCAGAATTAGACCAAGCACAGGGGGCTCAAAAGAGCACAGAGGGTGCAAACAAGACCAACCAGCTCAGTAAGTCCTCACTGACTTTAGTAACACCATGATGATTATGTCTAATGAAATAAAAAAAAACAATGGCACAGGTAGTCAGCAAAGCCAGCAGTGCAGGAGAATGAATGCCGAGATGAAAACTACAAGCAGATATGGGTATGTTCACTGTCACTGTATCACTGTATCACTGTCTTCCCATTCATCATCGATTTGCTCGGCGGGCACCAGTAACATCTCCATATGACCTGTCTCATGCTAGCAGAGCCAAGGGCATCTGCTTGCTCCAGGAATATAAAGAGTCTCAAAACCATTCCATCAGGTCATGGGAATGAGGATATAATTGTTACTGGTATTTGGCATATCAAATACGACATGGGTAGCTTGCCAGGCTCTGCCATGCGGGTAGCATACGCTTGTAGTCATCTCTAAGTCCAGCATTTAATGATGAACAGCGTGGCAGCTTTCGGCCACGTGAGCCAGGCTGTGATAGGCTGGTCTGCTGGGTGGAGTTATGAGGGGGAAGTCGGATGTGGAAAATGGAGGTCCTCCATGGAGTGGGGGTCGTCTGGCTTGTTGTGAGGCTCTGCTGGGGTGGCGGGCCAGGACTAGAACCTGCCATCCCTCCCGGGCGCCTCATGAGCGGCTGGGCACAGTGAGAGCTAGTAGCAGCTCTCAGCTCTCATGGAGTATGTTAGGTGATAAGAATAAAAAAAAAACAACACCTCAACAGAAGCTCTGAACAGTAGCTTAATAGCAGTTAAGCAAAAATTAAAAGATGCCCCAAGATGAGGAGGAGGAGGAAGCTGCTAGAAAATATCAGGTGAATGAATGAAGGATAGGACAGTGGATAAGGTGCTTGCCTTGCCCTCTACTTATCCCATACTGTCCCTTGAACTCCTGCAGGAAAGATCCTTAAAAGCAGAGCGAGGAGTTAAGTTCCGAGCATTACCAGATGTGGCTAAAAAAAAAAAGAAAAAAGAAGGAAAGAAGATGGAAAATAGTCTGAAAGGAATTGAACAACATACAAAGAAACTATGGGAAGAGTTCAATAAGAACAATATAAGAATCATCAGTCCTTGAAGAACAGGAAGGAAAATGAGATGAAAAAACAATATTTAAATAAATCATAGAGAGAAATTTCCTAGAATTGAGAATTGTGGATACTGAGATCCAAGACATCTGAATGGTCCCTTTAAAAATAGACTTTACCAGCAAAACTCTAAGTCACATTGTACTCAAAATATCCATTTCCAAAAGTGAGACCGAAGTGAAAGCAGCAACATCAAAAAATGGAAGGAAAGTCGTAAGATTCACATCAGATCTATCAAATGACACTATGAGTCAGCGGAAAATGGATACATGCAATGAAATGATTTAATGAAATAAACACCTCACCACAAATACTCTATCGGGGCTCATAAAGTGGCTCATAAATAAATCTCAAAAGAGATCAGCAAGTGGCAAGGATACTTCCGTCCCCACACCAGGCTAACTCTACTGGGGCACCCTGGAGGGCAACAGGTGAGTCCCCACCCACACTAACATAGCCCCAGCAGCTGAAACCTCCACAGTCCACAATCATCACAATGTTCAAGGCCAGACTACACTGCTTAGACAAGCTCCACCAAGACATTAACCCATTGAAATACTCAGGTATGCAGGTTTGTGACTGAAATCTCCAGGTTGCCATGGAGTTGGGGACGGGCCACCTCCCCCCCATCTCCCTGTTGTTCCAGAAGGCCTGGGGCCATGCCCCAAAGCACCAACCCAGTTAGATATTCAACTACAACTTTATCACCCTGATAAAAATTTTGGAATTCCTGGGCGTGACATCTCAAACTCTATAATATTGATAAACTGAGTAGCACACCACACTTAATGGCATTTAAATGACAAGGTAACCAACAACAAAATATAAACACATACCCTCAGGCGCAGGTCCCGATGCTGCAGCACATCAGAACCCACCCAAGAGAGACACTGATCTCAAGACCAGATTAACAGAGTAGCTGAGTTCAAGCCCAAGTAGGCGGCTTCCAAGTGGAAGTCACCAGGCATTCGTCCAGATGGAGCTGGGACTACCCCTTCCCCTCTCTATCCCCTCTCTACCGCCCAGGGAACTGCCCTGGGGTGACCAGCCACAGCATGCAGAGCCTCAGATGCAATGGAGAGAGCTGGCATTTAGCTCTTCCCTAGCCCAGCTGTCCATGAGGCTTCCTAAGTTGCACGGCTGCTTGTGGCCGCACGGTCCATCAAACTAGTGGATCAATCACATGTCCTAGAATATACTACATTCCACGATGTGTAGGAAAGGTAGGTAGGAGGGAGAGAGAGAGAGAAAAGAAAGGAGATAAAGAACCAGCCATGGAGGTGGGCTGGTGGAGGGAGGAGGAGGTGGGACATTGGTGATGGGAGATGTGCGCGGTTGGAGGGATGGGTGTTGAAACACTGTAGAACCAAAACTCAAGCATGGGCATCTTGTAATTGTATGTCTAAAAGGTGGTGTAATAAAATAATAAAAAATTATATAAACACATACCACCATCCTGCATCAACATATTAGTAATTTCTTATACCAGGGCTTAATAGCTCCATGGTGAGATTGAACAGTCTAAGAAACATTTCTTGATCATTTTTAGCAAATTATCTATATCAATCAATATAAAACAAAATATTGAGGTGGGCTTAAGGGGTTGTTGGGAAAATTAGAAATGATGGTGGTATGAAGATACAAATGGTGGGATTGGGGTTGATTACTGAGCGTCTAACAAATTAACATAAACAACTTTGTTAAAAATTGAGCAGACCACTAAATTCAGTAAATTCAATAAGTGAAAGCAGCAACACAGATGGCTCAATTTGCACATAACAGCTCAGTAAAAAGGTCATGACCTTAGTAACATCATTACGAGATATATGTTGTAATAAGCAATCTTGTCACTTGTCTTCCCATTGTTCATCAATTTTGCTCAAGCGGGGCACCAGTAGCGTCTCCATTTTGTTGGGAATGGCGTCCATTATTGTTACTGCTTTGGCATATCCGAATACACCACAGGAAGCTTGCTAGGCTCTGCCATGGCTCTGGGTTCATCCCAGGGGCCAGTCTTTATAAAATAAATTAATTAGTGCATGCTAAGGGAACAGGAATAAGGGTGAGGGGCGAAACTAAGGACCTTGGTGGCGGTAAAGGGCACATTGGTGGTGGGACTGGTGTTGGGATACTGAATAATTGGAAGCAACTATATTGTGAACAACTTTGTAAGTCAAGGTGTTTAAAAAAAGTAAAACATTTAAAGAAAAAAAATTCTCTTTCCTGCTAGACTGTCATTCATATTTTAATGATACAAAGCTTCAGGGACAGGGAAACAGCTCAGGAGATTCATAGCTTGGAAACCTGTTTGACAAGAAGCACTAAAAGGAGCTGCTTGAGGACAGGCCAAACTTCACGGCACATGCCTCTGAGCCTGGCACTCATGGTGCTTGGGTTGCCCTCTACAGATTAAGGAAGGTATGTTTACTCCTAGCTTGCTAAAGGTTTTTATACATTTTCAATATTGAATTAATGTCTCTTACATGGTCTATGTCTTATCAGTCTTATTTTTACATCTATAGATTTT
>JAJIBD010004715.1:0-102332 GCA_021461705.1 Cryptotis parvus | reverse complement strand
TGGAGCATGTGAGATCTTTGACTTGAGTTCTTCATCCCGAGGGCTTCTCGGCTGTTAAAGCCAGCAAACATCGAACAAGGGGCTCTCTGCATGGAAAGTGAAGTTCCCAAGAATCTCAGAAACCCGCCTGCCCACCCTCTTAGCTCGCCTCTTATCCCTTTGAACCACATTCATTTGAAATCCCGGCCGCGGGCAGCTCGCTCTATGCACCACCCCAAGTTCAAGTGGTCACTCGTAAAGACTAATGGCCATTGACTGGGCTGCGGTCTCTGTGATGGGCCCCACCCGCCGGCCGCCAGCCGCTGTTTACATTCTATCGGGCGACGGAGAATCATTATTGATTTTTTCTGCATGTAGGGCTGTGTCAAACAACCTCAGATATTTAAATGGTGATTACTTTGGCCTCTTAGATAAGATCAAAGGTGGAACAGTGCCGAGAGAGGAAGACGCAGCTGACGGGGCCCGTCCCTCTCAGCAGACGCCTGGGACCTACAATGATTAACTTTGGGATTGTGTGTGTGTGTGTGTGTGTGTGTGTGTGTGTGTGTGTGTGTGTGTGTGTGGTGCTTTGGGGGTGCAGAGAGGTGGTGAGAGGCCGTGGCAGGTGAGGGAGGGGAGCTCAGAGGTAGGTGTGGGCAGGTGGCTCAGAGCCCCGGAAACACCTGTGTGCCCTTCTAGACCCTGTAGATTCCCCAGGGTGCCCAAGGTACCCTCCTTCTGCTGGGCTGGGCTCCTTTGGGTCTACAGCCCTGTGTAGGGACCACCCTGGAGGAAGGACCCTGGGCCACAGTGCCCCCAGTAGGTGCCCGGGGCCCGGAGGCCTGTGTTTAAGCTGTGATCACACTGGCATGTCCAGACTTTCGCAATGCTTACATGCGACTATTTGTTAAATGGCAAAAGTTTATTGATTCGGCAAATTCGGTTCCTCACTGTAGATTTTTCTCTCGGTCAGGTTTCTACATGTGGTTCAGCATTTTTAAATGTCAACCACAAAGTATTATTGATCAGTAATTAAAAGTGGAGGGAAAAATTAGCATAGCCCGAGTTTCCGGTCATTAGCACAAGCACCGTGGGGCGATTCGCTAGCATGTTTCCACATTTATTTTCCTTCCTATTATTGACGTGGGCTGTGCCCTCAACCCCCGGCTTTGTTTGCTAAAAAGGGAAGCTGGGGTCCTGGTGAGAATTGGTGCCACATGATGTCCTGTGACCGGTCGCGGGGTCCCTCAGGACACTGGCAGGCCTCCTGCGTTGGTCGCCACTCCCCGGACATGCTGTGGGGGGACGTTCTAAAGGGCAGGGCCCAGGGGCTCCACAGGGCTGGAGTGTGAGACCACAGGACTTCAGAGCCCATCCACTCCCAGGGGACAGTCTGCTCCTGTCCACCCCAAGGGGCCGCATGCTCCTGTTTCCGCCAGGCCACTGTGTGGGCTGAGGGTGTTGCTCCTGCCCCCTCCCCGCTCCCAGCAGGACTCACAATCACCTGTTCCTCATCCTGGTCCTCTGCCCACAGGGGCCCCAGGGCCTGACCCCAGCAGGGATTAGAGCCTCCTGGAAGTCTCCTTTGAGGGACTGGGGGCACCTCTCTGACCCCTGGGTGAGAGGTCAGCAGGACAGGTGCGGGAGCTGGGATGTGGCTTCTCTGAAAGCCTGGGTCTGGGTGGCTTCATCCTGCGTGCGAAATGTGGTGGTGGGGTCAGCAGGACAGGGGTGTGGGATGGTGGGGTCAGCAGGACAGGGGGTGGGATGTGGTGGCCTCAGCAGGACAGGGGCAGCATGTGGTGGGGTCAGCAGGATGGGGGGGTGGGGTGTGGTGGGGTCAGCAGGACAGGGGCGGTGTGGTGGGGTCAGCAGGACAGGGGCGGGTGTGGTGGGGTCAGCGGACGGGGTGGGGTGGGGTCAGCAGGACAGGGGCAGGATATGGTGGGGTCAGCAGGACAGGGGCAGGATACGGTGGGGTCATCAGGACAGGGGGGGGTGTGGTGGGGTCAGCAGAACAGGGGCGGGTGTGGTGGGTCAGCAGGACAGGGGCGGTGTGGTGGGGTCAGCAGGACAGGGGCGGGTGTGGTGGGGTCAGCAGGACAGGGGCGGGTTTGGGGGGGGTCAGCAGGACAGGGGCGGGTGTGGTGGGGTCAGCAGGACAGGGGCGGTGTGATGGGGTCAGCAGGACGAGGGCTGGATGTGGTGGGGTCAGCAGGACAGGGGCGGGGTGTGGTGGGGTCAGCAGGACAGGGGCGGTTTGTGGTGGGGTCAGCAGGACAGAGGCGGTGGTGGCCTCCATGTAGGTCTGCAGCCAGCTGTCCGAGACTGACCCTTGCTGTCCCTAAGATCCGCCCCGAGCAGGGCCAGGTCTGGTGGCCGGTCCACACCCGCCCTTGGTGCCGTGTCATGTGGAGGCCGAGATCGCGGGAGAGAAGCCCACCGCACAGCTGCCCGCTGGCTCCTGGTTTCAGTGTGTCCCCTGAACTCCACAGAGGATGGTGCTGCAGGGCAGTGGGTAGGTGTCCAGGAGAGCTGGCCGGCGGGACACGTGGGCAGTTAATAATTCAGTGAGTCCCTTTGGCAAAGGATGAAATCTATTAAAAGCTGTGTTTTCATTTGATTAATAAATGCTATCTTTGGACTACCAATAACCAAATAATTAAAGCAAATCCAATCTCTTCATGCAAATACCTTTAAACAGTCCTTAACTTGCTTCTAAATATAAATATTGAACAGGCCCCACTGGGCTGTCTCTGTGCACAGGTGAGGTTCCGCAGGTCCCAGACTCCAGGCCTGCACGTGACCCGCCCGTGACGTGTTTCCTGTCAGCCCCAGGCATGGCTGCCGGCACATGACCCTGTTTCCTGCTGGCCTGGACACACCCACCCGCACGAGACTGTTTCTGACCAGATCAGACTTGCCCATCTGCACGTGACCTGCACGCGACCCTGTTTCCAGGGCTGCCTTTCCCTGCTTCCCGGAGTCTTCATGCCTGGCGTATGCCGTGTACTCTGGGCGCCGTGTTTCGAGTCTGTCTCCCTTGAGCGCTGCTGTGACCCCCCGTGCCCTCGCTTCTCTTTTTCCCTTAATTTTATTATACCACTGCGAGATATACAATTACAGGGATGTTCATACTTGGGTCTCTGTCATACAGTGTTCCAGCACCCAGCCCTCCACCAGTGCCCCAATCCCACCACCAATGTCCCAACACTCCCTCCCACTCCAACCCCAGCCTGCCCCTATAGCAGGCACCTTCTCTCTCTCTCTCTGTATTTCTCTCTCTTCTCTTACACTTTGTGGCTTGCCCTACAGATATCAACGGTTTAGATGTCTCTGTGTATATTCTATAGTGAGTTCTTATGTGACAATATAATTCCTCATTCCTCATCAACATCCCCAGTTTGTTGCAACTAGAATGATCATTAGTGTATAAATGTGAAAGATCCTGGGAAGGACCTCGTCCTAACTTCCATTATTGTCTAAGTCTGTTGTGACCGCAGAGCTGCCATGTGCCGCACAGCTGTGGGTCTGGAGTATCTCTCGTCCGGTGTTGCTGGCTGTGGTGGCTGGGAGCTCACAGCCACACCCGCCGACTATGGAGGTGGTGGAATGGGAGGAGGAGCCCAAATCCCCGCCTCCAAGTCCAGTCAGCGTGGCCCCCCACCACACGTGTGTGCAAACCCTAGGAGCTATGTTGGACTCGGCCAGGGGCTGAGCCATTTACCGCCCTCCGAGACTCCATGGGCCGCTCCACGTGGGGCCGAGCGGGCAGCTGTGGGTCTGGCGTGTCCTCTCTTTCTTTATGGTCTGAGCTGGCGGGCAGAGGTGGGCATGCAGGGCAGCAGGACGTCAGCCCACCCATCGCCCTGGCGTGTCACTTGCCTCCTCGCTCCCTTTCTATCCTTCCGGGTGTTCTAGGTTCCAGAGTCCTGCGCGAGGCTGCCCATTGCTGGTCAGGCTGCTCTGTCCACTGCAGTCAGCAGCATGCTCCCGGCTTACCTGAGCCTGGGCACCGTCCTTCCGGCCGTGTGCTCAGAGGAGAATGCTGGGGCCTCTCCTACGTGTTCCTCCCTTTGGGCCCTGAGCCCGGGAGAGCTGAGGACCCTCGTGCCGGGGAGGCCTGTGGCCACACAGCTCGGCGCCCCCGCCTGCCCAGGGCTGGCACCTGTGCATGCCCCCTGGGCACCGCCACTGTGGTCGTTCCTCCCTGCCCCCAGCTGCTCTGGCTTCGCTTGAAGGTCAGCTGGGGTGCAGAGGCATTATCTGCGTGGTGTGAGGGCGGTGCAGAGAAGGGGTTTCCAAGATCAGAAGTGGCGGCTTGCTCTGTTATCTGGGCCATCTGTTGCCATAGTAACAGCTTCCTGGAGCCCTGGCCTGGGCTGATTCTCTGTCCAGGGAGGCTGAGGAGCCGAGTTCCTGCTGCCTGCTCTGGGGTGGGTCTCTCATTCCAGTGGGGGCCGGGCTACTGCTGGGCGAGTGAGCCCGACCCACCACCGAGGTGGCTGAGTGCAGTCGGGAAGCGAGAGAGGGTGGGGCCAGCGAGAGGGGCTTTCTCTAGCCCCTTCGTTCCCAGGGGTATGTCCGACCCCCACCCCACAACATCTGTGGGGCAATGCAGGCTGGTGTGTGTGTGCGTGTGTGGTTGTGTGTGTGCGTGTATGCATGTGTGTGCGTGTGCATGCGTGTGTGCGTGCAGGAGTGTGTGCGTATGCATGTGTGCGTGTGTGCAGGTGTGTGCATGCACGTGTGTGTGCATGTGTGTGTGTGCTGCGTGTGTGTGTGTGTGTGTGCTCAGGGAGTCCTACTCCTGACAAGCTCTGCCCCCTCTGCAGGCTAATCTCTGGGGCTGGGGCTGGTCAGCTCTGAGTCTGTCCCCACACACTTTGCTGGGCACCGGCACCTGGCTGAGTGGCTGGGGGGGGCCCCCTGCCAGACTCCCCCACGAGCCCATGCAGGACCAGGGAGTTGCCCCTGCCCCTGCCAGGCCAAGTCTAGGATGAGGTCGTGAACCAGAGCCCCGGCTGGCCCCTTTCTGGAAGGCGCCATAGGACAGCTCTGGACCCTCTTCGGGCCTGCCCGGGACAGCAGTATGGGGCCTCTGGGACAGCACAGGACAGCCCCAAGGCTAATCTCCCTTGAGGGGCCTCTCCTAGACCCTCAAGGTCCACCCCAGCCCCGGGCTCAGGGATCTTGGAGAAGAGGCAGCACTAAGGGGGTCAGGACTCTGAGTCCAGGAGACAGCCTGGGAGGGCCGCGGACAGGGAACGAAACACTGGACAGTAAGTAGGGGACGGTGGACAGAGAGTGGGACAGTGGATAATGAATGCGAGTGGACAGTAAGAAGGGAACATTAGACAGTGAACAGGAGCCAGTGGACAGGAGACAGTGAATGAGGCAGTGGACAGAGAATGAGAGGTATCAGCTGTCCCCACGTGGGGTCCTCGACCCGCGTCTGGGCTGTGTCTCCCTCTGCTTCCTGCAGCCCGAAGCAACGTGCCCTACAGGAGCTGCTGAAGGCAGGAGACCAATGAGGTTTGGATTCCCAACCAAGGCTCCTGTGTTTTGACGGGTTTGGGCGCCTGGTCCTTCCTCCCCGAGTTTCCAGGGGGCTGCTGGAACAGCCATACCCCAGCACAGGGGCAGGCTCTGGGGGTGCATTGGCAGTTTGATAGGGCGCATGGGGCTGTGGGACCCTCAGATGCTGCTGTCCCCATGTTGCGCCTTGCTGGGGCTCAGACCCTGGACGTTTCCAGAATTTGTGCCTGGTGTGGTGAGACTCCACTGTCCCATTTCTCCCTCGGACAGAGGCAGGATTGAGGCTCAGAGTGACGCTTCACTGACTCCCCACTGAACCCTGGGTTCAATCGCCACCCCCAAGTCCTCAGGAGTGACCCCGAGTGCAGAGCCCGGAGTGAGCAGCGCTCTCTCCGGTTTCGTGAGAAGCCCTTGGCGTGGAAACATGCCTGCTTTGCTGGTCTGCCGGGTCTAGCATGCCTATCACCACGGGGGTCTGTGCTCAGAGCACGCCTGACACCACGTGGGGTCTGTGCTCAGAGCACGCCTGACACCACGTGGGGTCTGTGCTCAGAGCACGCCTGACACCTCGGGGGTCTGTGCTCAGAGCACGCCTGACACCTCGTGGGGTCTGTGCTCAGAGCACGCTTATCACCACATGGGGTCTGTGCTCAGAGCACGCCTATCACCACGTGGGGTCTGTGCCCAGAGCACGCCTATCACCATGTGGGGTCTGTGCTCAGAGCACGCCTGACACTTCGGGGTCTGTGCTCAGAGCACGCCTATCACCACGTGGGGTCTGTGCTCAGAGCACGCCTATCACCACATGGGGTCTGTGCTCAGAGCACGCCCTGACACCTCGTGGGGTCTGTGCTCAGAGCACGCCTATCACCACGTGGGGTCTGTGCTCAGAGCACGCCTATCACCACGTGGGGTCTGTGCTCAGAGCACGCCTGACACCACGTGGGGTCTGTGCTCAGAGCACGCCTGACACCACGTGGGGTCTGTGCATGCCTATCACCACGTGGGTCTGTGCTCAGAGCACGCCTGACACCACGTGGGGTCTGTGCTCAGAGCACGCCTGACACCACATGGGTCTGTGCTCAGAGCACGCCTGACACCACGTGGGGTCTGTGCTCAGAGCACGCCTGACACCTCGTGGGGTCTGTGCTCAGAGCACGCCTGACACCTCGTGGGGTCTGTGCTCAGAGCACGCCTATCACCACATGGGGTCTGTGCTCAGAGCACGCCTATCACCACGCGGGGTCTGTGCTCAGAGCACGCCTGACACCACGTGGGGTCTGTGCTCAGAGCACGCCTGACACCTTGGGGTCTGTGCTCAGAGCACGCCTATCACCACGTGGGGTCTGTGCTCAGAGCACGCCTATCACCACATGGGGTCTGTGCTCAGAGCACGCCTGACACCTCGTGGGTCTGTGCTCAGAGCACGCCTATCACCACGTGGGGTCTGTGCTCAGAGCACGCCTATCACCACGCGGGGTCTGTGCTCAGAGCACGCCTGACACCACGTGGGGTCTGTGCTCAGAGCACGCCTGACACCACGTGGGGTCTGTGCATGCCTATCACCACGTGGGTCTGTGCTCAGAGCACGCCTGACACCACGTGGGGTCTGTGCTCAGAGCACGCCTGACACCACGTGGGTCTGTGCTCAGAGCACGCCTATCACCACGTGGGGTCTGTGCTCAGAGCGCGCCTGACACCACGTGGGGTCTGTGCTCAGAGCACGCCTATCACCACGTGGGGTCTGTGCTCAGAGCACGCCTGACACCTCGTGGGGTCTGTGCTCAGAGCACTCCTGACACCACGTGGGGTCTGTGCTCAGAGCACGCCTATCACCACGTGGGGTCTGTGCTCAGAGCACGCCTATCACCACGTGGGGTCTGTGCTCAGAGCACGCCTGACACCACGTGGGGTCTGTGCTCAGAGCACGCCTGACACCTCGTGGGGTCTGTGCTCAGAGCCTATCACCTTGTGGGGTCTGTGCTCAGAGCACGCCTGACACCACGTGGGGTCTGTGCTCAGTGCTTCTCGCTATGAGCTTGGTCAAGAGGAGGCTGAAAGGACGAGTGGGCAGTGCTGGCCCCAGTGTCCGCTTCTCTGAGGACGTCCCAGCCCAGCATCTCAGCTGGGAGAGGGGTATCTGGCATCAAAGAGCCCTGTGGCTCTGAGGGTGCCCCCCACTCCTCCTCCCTTATTTTGAGCATCCACTGAAGCAGGAGTTTGGTCTCGGGGACATGCTCGTGTCGCTGCCGGGGCAGCACCGAATCTCTCCGCCTGACAGCATTTTCAAGTGGTTTTCAAAGCCCGTCCACGGCTGGGCGGCTGTCCCCGGGCAGACGGGAATGGGCTCTGTCATATGGAAATGTTTAGCCTGTGCGGAGCCTGTGGAGCTGCCTTTTATCTTGGCAGGGTTTGAACAGGAGCCTTTGAAGGCCAGATCGCCAGTATTGCAGTGCCAGGGATGAGGCCATCCATGCCCGGCCCCTAGAGGGGGTCCCCGTCGCCAGGGTCCTATCAGGAGGCTGAGACTCGACCTCCGGTCTGCCATGCTCGTGGCGTGCCTGGCACGGCGGCCTGCTCAGCCCGGAGAGGGGCGAAGTTGCAGATTTGCTTGAATCTGCGCCTCCAGAGTGGCCATTGTGAAGCCTCCAGGACGCCTGCGCTGGCTGGTGCTGACCGGTGCCCACTAACCCCAGATGGGCAATCACGGTTTCCAGGTGATTAGAGAGGCGGATGCAGCCACACGACCTTCCCACCAGAGTCCTCTGAGGAGCCGGGACTGCCCTGCAGTGCCTTTGAGAGAATGGATGTCCCCGGCCTGTGAGCCATCCTGCAGAGCCTCTAAGGACCGCCAGCTGCTCACAGAACTCAGGAGTGACCCACCGCTTGCTTCCCATGGCATGGAAACCAATGCACCTCAAAATGGACCCTCACACAGATCTCAGCTATGACTCCTTTACAAAATGATGAAGCTGTGGTACAGTGGGAAGGTGCTGACCTTGCATATCGCTGACCTGGGCTCCATCCCCAGCACTGCGGAGGGTCCCCTGAGCCTTCAGGAGTGACCTCTGAGCATAGAGCCATGAGTCAGCCTTGAGTACCACTGGGCTTGAGGCTCCTCCTGCCAAAAAATATTAGCGGAGCTCCCCCGGAAATGGATCTTGAAGCGAACAACGTGCTTCCGCCACGGCCTGAGGTGACTCAGCCCCCTGGGTCAGCCCCGCACCCCTGGGCTTGTCGCCCGCTTTGGGAGCTGCTGCTGCAGCCCAGCAGGTCCCTGGGCTCATGTTTCCAGCCCATTTCTCACGCTCTGTCACTGAGCCTGCAGCTGGACCTTGAGTGGCCTGTGGGCTGGACACTGAGCCCCGCTGAGCCCCTGCCACAGGGAAGGGTCCCTCTGGACCTAGACTTCCTGGAGAGGGTCTCAACTTCCGGTGGCTGGCAGGACCTGAGAGACCAGGGGTTCTCCCCGCACTGGGCTCTGCTGTGGGTGCCTCGTAACCCTCTGGCCCCACGTGGTCCTGTGTGTGCCTGCCCGAGCCGCCGAGACCCAGGGACAGAACCCTGAAGGGGCTGAAGGGCCACGCTGGCTCCGTGGACAGACCCCACTGCTGAGGGCAGCACACTGGAGCAGAGAGGCCGTGACCTGCAAAGCTGCTGCCCTCCGGGGCTCGGCTGTTCCCGAGAGTGTCCTGGGTCCCTGAGGTGTCCCAGAGCAAGGCAACAGGCACATCTGCACACATGTTCATGTGTGGATGGACTGTGAGTGCAGACGTGGCATATGTGTGCATGCGTGTGCAGGTCTGTCAGTGTGTATGTTGCATGGTTGAGGTGAGCATGTCCAGGCATTTGGGTTTGTATATGCACATGTGCTCATAGTGCAGACGCTGCCAACACTCATACAAGTGCACACATGTCCATGTGTGTGAGTGTGGTGCACGTACACTCATGCTTGCACATGCATGCAGACATGTATGTACTGTGCACATGCGTGCTCATGTGTTTATGTGTGTGCAGATGTCTGCACACTGCATGCCGTGAAAGTGTGTACTGTGCACATGTATGCTCACGTGTACATGTGCACAGAAGTTTGTACACTGTGTACACATGTGTAGGTGTGTGTGTGTTGGAGGCAGCCTGGCAACAAGCACTTACCTTGCACATGTCTGAGGCCTATGGTGTGGTCCCCAAACGCTCTGTAGTTGACGCAGTCTTGAGACTCTGGGTGCTTCTTGGGGCACACACATGCTCCTTCCTGAGGCCTCAGCCAGTCCATGTCTGGCTCATGTCACCCCCATGTGACCCCATCCCTGGAGAATGCAGGCGGCAACCGGGGCACGCGGCAATGGCAGTGCCTGTTCTGGAGGCTGCTTGGGCCCTGTGTGGGCGCAGTGTGCCCCGGTCTCCTGGGGCTGTCTGCGCCCTGTATGCTGCCCAGACACCTGCCACCGGGCGCCTGCTTCGGGGGTTAGCACTGACCACCGTTGCACCAACCCGTGTGCACATGAATGCTCACATGTTGTGGAAGGCTCTCGTGCCTCCCTCTCCGGCTCTCCAGCTGCCATGTCTCTTAGAGCTCAGCACAAGGACCTATGAAGCAGGGCTGGTCAGACAAACACTGAGGAAGGTGCTGACCTCTAGGGGCTGGGCAGACAGACACAGAGGAGGGCGCTGGCCCCTGGGGGCTATAGGACACAGAGGAGAGGGCGCTGCAGAGGGCGCTGGCCCCTAGGGGCTATAGGACAGATGCTGTGGAGGGCACTGGCCCCTAGGGGCTATAGGACAGACACTGCAGAGGGCGCTGGCCCCTAGGGGCTATAGGACAGATGCTGTGGAGGGCGCTGGCCCCTGGGGGCTATAGGACAGACGCTGTGGAGGGCGCTGGCCCCTGGGGGCTATAGGACAGACACTGCAGAGGGCGCTGGCCCCTAGGGGCTATAGGACAGATGCTGTGGAGGGCGCTGGCCCCTGGGGGGCTATAGGATAGATGCTGCAGAGGGCGCTGGCCCCTGGGGGCTATAGGACAGATGCTGTGGAGGGCGCTGGCCCCTGGGGGCTATAGGACAGACACTGCAGAGGGCGCTGGCCCCTGGGGGCCATAGGGCAGACACTGCAGAGGGCGCTGGCCCCTGGGGGGCTATAGGACAGACGCTGTGGAGGGCGCTGGCCCCTAGGGGCTATAGAATAGATGCTGCGGAGGGCTCTGGCCCCTAGGGGCTATAGAATAGACGCTGCGGAGGGCGCTGTTCTTGCTGAGCCGGTTGGGCGACACTGTGGAGGCACTGTCCTCACATGCAGGTTTTATGCCTGCCCCACGCACAGTTCCCTGAGCCCACCATATGTGACAGAGTGCGGCCAGGTGTTGGCCCCCCCCCCACCCCTCTCAACCATGTGGGTTTGTGCTGGAGGAACCTGGTCCCCAACTCCAGAGTTTCTCCAAAATAAACCACCCCCTGAAGGTACCCTGGGGTGGCACGAAGGACTAGGCATTCCTGTGACCCCTGACCTCTGTGACCCTGACCTTTGTGACTCCAGCTCTGTTCTGCCATGGCACCAAGTACCTGCAACACGGGGCTATGCGTGGCCCAGGAATTCAGACGTGAGGGTGGCCCGCCCGGCAGGGGAAGGAGTCCGGCTGCCCCCTCAGACCTGCCCCTAGAGTTTCCCCTCAGAGCTGCCCCGTGTGGGGCCCCACAGAACCTGCTCCTGGACACGCGGCCGCCTGAGTCAAGGCGCTTTCTTGGAGGGCCTATGGCTGCCATGTGGATGGCCTGGAACACGCTGACGTTGCTGGTGCTGACTGGGGCTGATTGGGGCAGGGTGTGCAGTCACTCTTCGGAGGTCAGAGGGCAGAGGGCAGAGGGCATGCCACGGTTTCCTGTTTCCTACCGGGGCACTGTGCCGGTCGATCTGCTGCCATTCCCCAGGCAGCCGCTGGCCACTTCCTCACTACCCAAGGATGATTACGGTGTGTGCCTTGAGACATTGGCTATAATACATTTCCTGTCCCTTTATTGCATTTTGGAATCATAAACAATGACTGTTTGGCTCAAAGCCATTTATTCAGCCCAAAAAGACATTATTTGCACAACAAAAATCAATAAAAATGTTACTAGGTCTGGCCGGATCCTTTGGCTCGCTGAGATATCTGTCTCTCACGGATGGCACGCCACCCTCCGCAGGGGACGGGGCCCAAACACAGCTATTGATCCAGTCAGCGGTGATGGATACTGGCATTTGCAAAGGGCGGCCGTGGAGAATCTCGATTACAAAAATGTTCCCAGGTTTTGCCTGCAGCAGCCCAGAACCCGTGGAGCAGCCCTGGATTCTGGAGTCCCTCCCTCTTGGGACGGAGACACTTGCAGCCTGAGTGAAGTTTCTTTGTGCTGGCCAGGGGCCCTGCTCTGACCCGTCCCAGCCACGAAGAAGGCAGCACGTGGCCTGCAGCACGTGGCCATGCTGCTCTGCTCTGTCCCTCACTCTCATTCTCTCTGCTGCCCTCTTGTTCTCTCGCTCATTCTTTCTCTCTCTCCTCTCCCTTCTCTCCCCACTCTCTTCCCCTTTCCCACCCCCTCCCCACAAGGGTCTCCTCCCTGTCAGTAAACTGTGAGGCTTCACTTTGGAAAGGAGCACTCTGGTGGTGAGGGAAGGAGCACTCTGGGGCATGGGGGAGCACTCTGGGGCGTGGGGAGCACTCTGGGGTGTGGGGGAGCACTCTGGGGTGTGGGGGAGCACTCTGGGGTGTGGGGATCACTCTGGGGTGTGAGAGCACCCTGGGGTGTGGGGGAGCACTCGGGTGTGGTGGGAGCACTCTGGGCGTGGGAAGGCTGTACACTCAGCTGTGTGGGGCAGATGACAGAGAAGCACACACACAACTGCAGACAGTTTATGGCCCTGAGCCGCAGGTGGGCCGTGATCTATTACCTTCTGGCCTCATAAATCTAAAATATGAAATTGTTTTTTCATTTTTCATTGGTTATCTCCACTCCTCCAGCATAAATCTGACCCCGGAGCCCGGAGGAAGGAGGCAGGAGGTGAGACGTGGTTCAGTTCAGGTTATTTATTTGTGAGCGGGTTCCACACTCCCCGTGGAGGTCCCTGCAGGGTCCCTGACCACAGGATCACAGACAGCCTCTGCCAGGCCAGGTGGGTGCAGTGGCGGCAGGCAAGGCTATGAACATCGCCTCGTAGCCACACAGCCTGCACAGTCCCCAGGTGCTGCCCTGGGCTGCTGAGGCTGTTGCCGCCGTCCTCAGGACTGCTGCAGTCTGCACCCAAGGGAGAATGCTCGAGTGCTCCTTCCCACGCCAGAGTGCTCCTGACATGCCCCGGCTGTGGCCTCCTGGTGCTGCAGACCAGACAGTGACCGCCAGCCCCGTGCACATCTAGAATTTATTCTCCCTGAGCTTCAGCTCTGAAACATCCTGTCTTGGGTGCGTGAGGAGATTCCCCCACAACAGACAGTGCCAATGCCGGCACCCATTCCCTAGGAAAGGTCAGTTTGCTCTGGACCTGCCTTGACCTTTGGCTGGACGCTGCTTCTGGAGGTCACTGGGTGACTCAGATCCACGCTGGCCGGAAAGGGAGAGCCTGATGCTCGTGATCTCCGCTCGTCCCATCTGCACCGCCTGGAGACTGTACAAATTGTGTCTGCACACGGAGGAGCCCTTCGCTGTCCTGGGTGATGGTGGCCAAAGTCACAGCTGCATCTGTAACATTCACGAGTGTGTCATGTGTGTGCAAGACTGTGACCATGTCTTAAAGGTGGCTATCAGAATCATACCCAACATGCAAGCTAGACACCCTCTGATTCACTCGCCAAACACAGGCTAGACACTCTCTGAATACCCGCCACACAGGCTAGAAACCCTCCTATTCACCGGCCATGCAAGCTAGATGCCTCTGATTCACACGCCATGCAGGCTAGACACTCTCTGATTCACCCGCCACACAGGCTAGACACTCTCTGAATACCTGTCACAAGGCTAGAAACCCTCTTATTCACCAGCCATGCAAGCTAGACGCCTCTGATTCACCCGCCACGCAGGCTAGACACCCTCTGATTCACCCGCCACGCAGACTAGACACACTCTGACTAACCCACCACACAGGCTAGACTCCTTCTGATTCACCCGTTATGCAGGCTAGACGACGCCCTCCTGATTCACCCACCAGACAGGCTAGACGTCCTCTGATTCACCCGCCACGCAGGCTAGACACTCTCTGATTCACTCGCCATGCAGGCTAAACACTCTCTGATTCACCCACAACACAGGCTAGATACCCTCTGATTCACCCGACATGCAGGCTGGACACTCTCTGATTTTCCTGCCACCCAGGCTAGACCCCTCTGAATCACCCGCCACACAGGCTAGACCCCCTCTGAATCACCTGCCACACAGGCTAGACGCCCTCTGATTCACCCGCCACACAGGCTAGACACTCTCTGATTCACTCGCCATGTAGGCTAGACCCCCTCTGATTCACCCGCCACACAGGCTAGACACCCTGTGATTCACCCGCCACACAGGCTAGACGCCCTCTGATTCACCCACCACGTAGGCTAGATGCCCTCTGATTCACCCACCACGTAGGCTAGACGCCCTCTGATTCACCTGCCACACAGGCTGGACCCCCTCTGATTCACCCGCCACACAGGCTAGACACCCTGTGATTCACCCGCCACACAGGCTAGACACCCTCTGTTCACTCGCCATGTAGGCTAGATGCCCTCTGATTCACCCGCCACACAGGCGAGACCCCTCTGATTCACCCGCCACGCAGGCTAGACACTCTCTGTTTCATCCGCCACGCAGGCTAGATACCCTCTGATTCACACGCCACACAGGCTAGATACCCTCTGATTCACCCGACACGCAGGCTAGACACTCTCTGATTTTCCTGCTACCCAGGCTAGACCCCCTCTGAATCACCTGCCACACAGGCTAGACACCCTGTGATTCACCCGCCACACAGGCTAGACCCCCTCTGATTCACCTGCCACATAGGCTAGACACCCTCTGATTCACCCGCCACGCAGGCTAGACGCCCTCTGATTCACCCGCCATGCAGGTAGAAGCCCTCTGATTCACCCGCCACGCAGGCTAGACACTCTCTGATTCACCCGCCATGCAGGCTAGTCACTCTCTGATTCACCTGCCACGCAGGCTAGACACTCTGTTTCACCCGCCACGCAGGCTAGACACCCTCTGATTCACCCGCCATACAGGCTTGACACCCTCTGATTCTCCCGCTATGCAGGCTAGACGCCCTCTGATTTACCCGCCACGCAGGCTAGACGCCCTCTGATTCACCCGCCATGCAGGCTAGATGCCCTCTGATTTACCTGCCAAACAGGTTAGACGCCCTCTGATTCACCCGCCATACAGGCTTGACACCCTCTGATTCTCCCGCTATGCAGGCTAGACGCCCTCTGATTTACCTGCCAAACAGGTTAGACACCCTCTGATTCACCCGCCACGCAGGCTAGACACCCTCTGATCACCTGCCACGCAGGCTAGAAGCCCTCTGATTCACCCGCCACGCAGGCTAGACACTCTCTGACTCTCCCGCCACGCAGCCTAGACGCCCTGTGATTCACCCTCCATGCAGGCTAGACACTCTCTGATTCATCCATCACTCATGCTAGACCCCTCTCATTCACCTGCCGCGCAGGCTAGACCCCTCCTCCCATTTTAGCTCTGGAAACAGGTCTGGTTCCCACTTGTTTGCTTGAATGAGTCTCAGGGGAACAGTCCCTGATGCCGCCTGCTGTGCTCAGGTTTGGGCACAGACTCCGGGAGCACTTTACGGCCCCTCCTGTCACTGCCCTGGGTTATGGTATGTCTGGGATCAGGGGCTCCTGCCCAAGAAGTGGGGCAACACCTTTGCTGTGTCCTATAGCAGATTTGGTTCTGGAAGGTGGCCTGCTTTGGCTGGCGTGTTGGTGTCACCCAGGACTCGCTTCACTGATGTTTGGGTCTGACCTGGTAGGGCGGTGCTGGCATGTCCAGGATGTGGAGGGCTGTGTTGGTGCCAGAACCCCTGTGGGTCGGTCTGCCCAGGGGATGCTGTGGATGCTCCTAATCAGAGGAGAATGGACTTGAGTGCACGGGTGGGACGGCCCCAAAGTGGATCACCTGGGGCCAGAGCCACAGCACAGCGGGAGGGTGCTTGCCTTTCAAGCGGCCAACCCAGGTTCAATCCCCGGCATCCCATATGGTCCCCCGAGCACTGCCAGGAGTGATTCCTGAGTGCAGAGTCAGGAGTGACCCCAGAGTATCACTGGGGTGACCTCAAGAAAACAGACAAACAAACCAACCTAGAAGATTGCATTCCATTTAGTACTGATGCTGGACTGGCTTACTGGACCCGAACTGCTCCAT
This sequence comes from Cryptotis parvus, assembly GCA_021461705.1. NCBI lineage: Eukaryota > Metazoa > Chordata > Mammalia > Eulipotyphla > Soricidae > Cryptotis > Cryptotis parvus. The sequence goes on along the minus strand of JAJIBD010004715.1, from coordinate 86,430 downwards.
GCCGACATGGGGTGGGCAGTGAATCATCTTTGAACAACAAAGACTGCAGGCCAGGAGTTATTTTTGGCAAGGAAAAGGCAGGTGCCAGGTGGCTGCTAGCTGCCAGCTTCAGATTGGGTGACCCTCAAAGCCAGGCCCAGGCTAGGAGGAGGCAATTGGCCCTGGGCCTGAGCTGAGCCGGAAGGGGTGTTCACAGGCCACACGCAGCAGATGCAGGCCCGGGGAGGCGTTTCCAGACAGGCCACATGCAGCAGACGCAGGCCCTGGCGGAGCGCTTCCAGAGGGCGCCCAGAGCCTGCCGCTGTGAGCAGGTAAAGCCTCTCCCTGATCAATGTGACTGTCACCACAGCCAGCAGCAACCATGAAACGGCTTCTCCACCCAGGCTCGTCTTCAGCTCAGCCAAGAGCGCCATTAAACGTGAGAGCAAACAGCACATCAGAAGGCCAAGTGGTTTATTAATTCATCTTCAGAATTATCTCTGCACATTAATATTAATAGCCTCAAATTGGATTTCATTTAAGAGGTGAAATAAATATGCAGATAGAAAAGCTTGCAAAGTGCAGTCCTCCATGGGGTCTTACCTGGGGCCCTGTGCCGGCAGCCGTGGGGGCTGGGGAGGAGGTGGGAGCAGGGGAGGATTCTCAAGGGAAGTGGGAGCACTCTGAGGGTCGGTGGGAGGACTCTGGGGCATAGGGGGGAGGACTCTGGGGGAGATTGAGAGGCAGAGACAAAGATATCCATGAGACAGAGACACAGAGTGGAGGGGGAATAGAGAAACAGATGGAGCGGAGAATAGAGAGAGGAGAGAGGGAGAGGAAGAGAGTGTGAGGGAAGGAGAGAAGTAGAGAGAGGGAGAGAGAAGGAGAGATACAGAGAGGGAGAGAAATTCTTATTTTCCCACCCGACAACATAGAATACTAGCTAGCATTTAAAGATTAATTTATTATAATGAATTCTCCTATTAGAACACTTTCGGTAGACACACATAATCCAACATAATGGATAATGCCTATTTTTTAAATTGTATTTCAGATGAGCAGCTAATGATTTCTGAGACAGGCTGGAAATGTCCCAGAAAGGAAATGAACAGAAACAGTAATTAATTTAGTCATAAAGGAGAGTCAGGTTTTTTCCTTTAGGATAAACTCGATGCGAATTCAAACGTGCTTTTCTGAGTCCTCTGCTGAGCTGCTGACACAGCAGCTGTCTGGGGCTGTTCTCCAGGACCTTCCCAGCCCCAGACCCCACCCTCTGCTCGACAGGGACCAGGCAGGCAGGATGCCAGCAAGGCCACGGGCATCCCCGCCTGGAGGACTCTCTGGGCAGGAGTGTTCCTGTGCATGGTCAGCCGCGGGGCCCAGCAGGTGCGGCTGTGGCCTAGGCCGCTCTTCACCCCCACAGGTTATGGTGTCCCTGTCCTCACGGGCCATTGGGCCTGCTGCTGCTGCAGCCCTGCACTGTGACCTCAGGGACTCACCTGTGCGCCCCCGCCACTAGGGCTGACACACCATGCAGGTGGGGACACGGCCAGCCTGCGCCACGGCCGGGTCAGTTGAGGAAATGCGGGAACCTCTACCCTCAGTTCTTGGCCTCTTTGCTTTCAGCCTCTCCAACATTCTGGAACGTTCTGTGTGGGTTTGGGAATGAACACCAAGAGACGCCTCTTCCTGGTGTGGACCCTTGCCAGGTGGAGGCTCTCGAGAGAAATTTGGTTTTTCTGAGGCCCATCAACCACGATGGCTGCATATTACAAGGTCTGTGTGTCTCATACGTGATCCCTCTCTGCTGTTTCTCATACGTGGTTCCTCTCAGCTGTGTGCCATACATGATCCTCTCAACTGTGTGTCATGCATGATTTCTCTCTGTTGTGTCTCATTAGTTATCCCTTTCTGCTGTGTATTATACATACATGCATACACATGTATATATAATACATACACACATATGAGGATCCCTCTCTTGTGAGGACATCCACAGACCTGTGAGGCACACACAGATCCATGAGGACACACACAGACCTGTGAGGACACACACAGACATGTGAGGACATACACAGACACGTGAAGCACACACAGACCCGTGAGGACATCCACAGAACCGTGAGGCACACACAGATCCATGAGGACACACACAGACCTGTGAGGACACACACAGACATGCGAGGACATACACAGACACGTGGAGCACACACAGACCCGTGAGGACATACACAGACCTATGAGGCACACACAGACCCTTGAGGACACAGACCCGTGAGGACACACACAGACCCATGAGGACATACACAGACCATGAGGACGCACACAGACCCGTGAGGACACACACAGACACGTGAGACATACACAGACATGTGAAGCACACACAGACCCATGAGGCACACACACAGACCTGTGCTGTGAGGACACACAGACCCGTGAGGACACACACAGACCCGTGAGGACACACACAGACCCGTGAGGACACATAGACATGTGAGGACATATACAGACCCATGAGGATATACACAGACCCATGAGGACACACAAACACGTGATGACACACAGGCCCCTGAGAACACACACACAGTCCCGTGAGGACATACACAGACCATGAGGACATACACAGACCCATGAGGACACACAGACCCTGGATGACTCACATCGCTGTACCCTCCGACCTCTTCACACCTAGGTGTGGTGCACCTGCCCCTGGGTGTGTACCTAGAGGAGGGTAACCAAACCAGCTGGATGTGATGTGAAGCCGCACTTGTGTGGTGCTGCAGTCTCTGCGGCACCTCCTGCCACTCTCTGTCCTTTGTGTGGATTGCCTCATGACCAGCACTCACCGGTCAGCTCCAGTAGTGAGCTAAGTGGACAGAGGACTGTGCGGGAACTTCTATGCTGCCATAAATATCTGAGATGAGGTGGCCATGTGGCACTGGCCGGGCCAGCTTTGGTGTCCATCTTCACACTGAGAATCAGTTTTCCCTGAAACTGGTGGGATATGTAATTACCGAAACTCAAAATTCTCAAACACAGGAACCCGGGTGTGCTGGAACATCGGCTCGTTTTTATTCATGGAATATATATTTTTAATTTTCTTTGAGAGAATCACTGGCAAGGGACAATTGAAGAACGATTAACTTTTCTTTTAGCGACGTAATTAATATACGCTTCTGGGCTGCTTTATGGGTTCTCGCTGGTGAAGCTGAGCGAGTTTCAGGCCAGGCCATTGCTTACCCCAAGGGTGCCCCACAGCAGGCTCACACTCCCTGATCCCCCACCTGTGGGTGTGACTCCCAGGGGTGCCCCACAGCAGGCTCACACTCCCCTGATCCCCACCTGTGGGTATGACTCCCAGTTCTCTGTCCACACCTCTTCCCACGCACGGAGCTGTGGAGGCCACATGGGGTCCTCACTCTGCACCCTGGTCAAGCCTGGGTGCTTTGTCCTGCTGCTGACCAGACAGCCATGTGTTGGATGACAGGTTAAGCTAGTTTGGGAGCTTTGCTGTTTTGCCCACTCACAGCTTAATCACCTTAAGCCAAGGTTCATTCTAATGAGACCTCTCTTCTGTGTAAACACTGCTAGAGGGTGTGGCAGTTACAGAAGTCACCTGGACTCTAAATAACTTCTGACTTATACATCTACTAAGACTTCTATGTTATCTAGATTGACAGCTCCTCTTTATACCCACTGCACCCAGCATGGGACAGTTAGAATTTACTAGGAGACTACCACCCTGGCTACGTTGAGACTATAGGAAGGTCTCATACTAGTTTCCTAGACTTTAGGAAGGATCATACTAGTTTGCTCTCAAGCAGGCGAGTGTGACCCTTTCAGTATATGGAGAACAAGATACTCAGAATCACTCTGGTGCAGATAATAAATAGGAAGGACCTTGTGGGTACCATCTAGATTACATGAAGCTCATGAAATTAAGATGCATTACTTTATACCAGCTCTCTCTCTCGTGTTTTATATAAGAGATAATCTGGGTAGAAAGGATTAGTCCTTGGTGTAACCTTTGTTTATACTTGTAATAGGGTGTGGCACCGCCCTTCTACACTCTGTTTAGGGTTCTTTGTTGACAGGACCCTCCCTGTCACAGATAAGATTACTTTGGTGTATATAAGGGGACTGACTTGAGGTCCCCTTGGCCTTTTTCTCCTTCTGGGTAGGACTCCTCTTGGGTAAGATCCTCTCTCTTTGGTGGGAGACTTAGGCTCTTTGTATGGTCTAAGTTCAGACCAGAGCTAGAGTTCTTTCATCATAATCCACAGCATATGGATTGCTGTGGAAGAGCTTTTGTGCTATTAAAAGCCTTTTTGGAACTGCGCCCGGACTTGTGAGTTTTCATCCGTTCCCCGGCGTTGTCGGAGGTGGAAGAGAACTTCTGTCCTGACACTGTCGGGACCCCGGCGGCAACCTTGACAGCCATGAACCGTGCTGTGGGCTGCACCATGAATCGAGACTGGCCATTGCAGTCACTCGGGTTAGTGGTGATAGAGGGTCGGTGAGGATGGGTTGCGGGTCTCACAGCAATATTTGTTCCCTGGCAGTGATGACTGTAGCTGAAGTCACCAAGCAGGACACTAGGTTTAGGGCCGAGTCTGGCCCCAGGGGCCTCTGTCCCACTAAATGGGTCCCGGAGAAGTCAAAGCGGAAGCTTCCAGTGGCTGTGCCTCAAGTCTGAGGGTTCAGAGGTGGTGGCGGTGCTGGGCAGGTCATATAGCACAGGTGGCCGCCAGGCTTCCAGTAGGCCGTGGCCCCGGGAGCATGGCCAGGCTGGAGCTATGGCATGAGTCAGAGTGCAGGTGAGTGTGTGTACACGTGTGTGTGTCCGTGTGCATAAATGTGAATGTGTGCACGTGTGTCTGTGCATACAGGTGTGCACATGTGTGAATGTGTATACACGTGTGCATGTATGAGTGTTGGTGGACTTCACAATAGCTGGCTCTGGAGCTCTGGGTTTCTGAAGCTCAAAGCCATTGGCATTGCCCTGAGGCCAGACACTCATCCTAATCACATCCCTCTTGTGCAGATCATAATAGGAGATTGGGGGCAGGATTGGAAAAGGCAGTTTGATTGTATAACTCTTGGAATAGGATTACATTTTTATCACAAATCCAATGCTAGCTGGTTGGAGTAGTTCTTTCATAACTCCCAAGGACCCCATGAGGGGTAAATTTAATATTTACCAGGGGTTACCCTGGCGGTGTTGTGTCCACCATTAAAATTAGCTCTGCTAAGATCAGGGAGGAGACATGCTAAGTTTGTCCCCAGGCAAGCAAACATGACTCTCAGTAACACAGAAGGCCGAGCACACTAAAATTACCCTGGAACAGAGAAAAGGCCTGTGAGCATTTGGAGAAATACAACTAGCTGTATGGTGTCCATGGTTAAGAAATTATAGTGCTGTTTCCCCAGGTGTTAAATCCTGATTGCCTTTGTTCTCAGCTGTGAGCCCTCATCTCCATAAGTGCCTCGCACAGGAGCCCGATTGGGGGAGATCGACCCTGGCAATTAGCAGTTGTTTAAACCTGGGCTAGGTGTGTTTACCTGGAGCTCTGCATTGAGTGCTGGGTTTTTGTCTTTGAAAAGCCCCTTCCTTCATGGCCAGGCTTGGGTTTTGATGCTTTTTGGAGTAGGAAAACTTGCTTTTTTGGAGAAGAAAGTTCCATCTTGGTTTTGCATCCCGACCTGACCACATGGTCTGGGTTCAACCAGGAATTGGAAGTTTGGGGTTTTCTGACCTTGGATTGTATTAGCAGAGTTTAATTATTGGTGATGTTATTAATTATTGGTGTTTTGGAACTGTGCTGAACACGTGAATTTTGTCTGTCCTCCTTCAGCTTTCAAGGTAAAAGGGAACTCATTCTCTTGGTACAGCCAGGAATCTCGGGTGTCTCCCTGGCATGTGAGTGTGTGCATGTGTCTGTGCACATGTGTGAATGCGTGTGTATACATGTGCATGTATGAACATGCATGTGTGTGCGCGTGCACACATGTGTATGCATGTGCACATGTGTCCCCACTTCCCTGAAGGCTGATGTCCTGCCTTTCCACGCTCCTGCATGAGCCCCCGCCTCAGCCGGCTCAAGTGCGGCACTAACTTATAGACGAAGCCCCTTTACGTGGCTGGCAGGGGAGGCTGGCTCTGACCCCTGCTTGACCCCATCAAGGCAATGGACTCGCTCACTGAGCCGGAGAGGACAAAGCCGGCCTTGGGGATCTGTCAGCACACATGGGCGGCGGTCAGACTGGCCGCACTAAATCACAGGGTGCCCTTCCCTCCCTCTGTCTCCTAGGGGCCTCCCGGTGCTCACAGGCCCTGAATGAGGCAGCCCCCCAAGAACCCGGGAGTAGGCACCTGGGTGCCCCGAGGGGCAGCCATAGAAGCAAACCACCTGCTTGTCTCCCCAAACCTGGGGCGCTGGGCCCAACCGAGCCTCAGGACATCTGACGTCCGCAGGGGTTTGTGCCTGAGTGTGTCTGGCTGGAGGACGGACGTTTGCTCTATTGGTAGCTGTCAGGGGTGCAGGCGGACAGTGATGCTGGTACTACTGTCCCGTGGCCCTGGGAGGAGATGGCCATGATGAGACACTTCGAGCCCTGAGGACTCAGGCCCATGAACAGAAGCCAGGGGCCCTGGCAGATCTCACAGTGCAGAGAAGGAGCTGCGGGGTGAGGGCGGTGTGGGAACCTGAGACTTCCTGAATCCTCCAAGGGCTCCAGCAATGCTGTTGTAAAACTCCTTATGAAGTTTATGCTACAGTTGTTTAGAGCATTCAACATTCCAGCATCAATCCCACCAGTGTGACCTTACTTCCACCAAAGTTCCCAATTTCTTACTCACTACCCAAACCTGCCCCCTTCACGGGCACAACATGATTCACTTTATATTGCTTGCTCCAATACAGGCCTCATCGTGACGTCCTAACAGTCCCTGAGGATTCACTTAGCTGCGAGGGGTCAGTGGAGTCTCTGTGTGAGGGGCCAGCTAAGTGTCCGTTTGAGGGGTCAGCTAAGACTCTGTGTGAGGGGCCGGCTGAGTCTCTGTGAGGGGTCAGCTGAGCTTCTGTGCTGCTGTTCCCACTCACTGAGCCGAGTGTACATCTCTGGACTTTCCCGTCCAATTTGCTGTGCTCCTTCTGACTGTCCGTGCTGTGAAGTTTGGAGGCATCAGGCTGTGTGCCAGGAGCTGTGGAAATGGGACATTTTTGCAGCTTGGGCCTCTTGAGATTAGTCATGGAGCTGTGAAGCTGGGCTACTTTTCTGCTGGAAGTGTCTGGTGGGTGGGTGCTGGCCTTTTGGCAGGGTGTGGGCTCAGCCAGCCCCATCCTAAGGAGGCTCCAGAGATCTCAGGCTGGGACAACTGATCGGCAGCCAGATTAGCCCACGCAGGCGCTCTCCACAGTGCCACAAACACCTTTTCTTTTTTGGCTTTTGGGCCATACCCAGCAGTGCTCGGGGCTTCCTCCTGGCTCTGCACTCAGTGGTCACTCATGGACAGGGTTTGGGGATCATGTGGGGTGCTGGGATTCAAAGCACAGCTGTCTGGATGCGAGGCCAGCACGTCCCCACTGGACTCTCCCTCCTTCACCAGGTGAAACCCCTCGTCCTGTCACACCCCACGTCCAGGAGACAGACTGAGGCCCGAAGGCTGCTGTCAGGTCGGCTTCAGCCCCTGGCAGCTGTCTCTGAGCTGACCTGGACCTCACAGGCACCGCGACAAAGCACCATCCTGCTGTGAAGAGAACTGCCGTGAAGTGAGACTGAGGTGCCCAGAGCGCACAGCCCTGCAGAGAAGGGACCCAGCAGCAAGGGAAGAGGAGGCGTGAGGTTCACAACAGGATGATCGCAACAGGTCAGTTATCGTAAAACAAAATGACTCAAAGGGAAGGACTCAAGCTTGAAGAATCACCTGTGGATCCGGGTCTTTGTTTCGATGATTACCAGCGTCAGGAAGGAAGAGAAGCAAAGGGAGTCAGCAAGTCTGGTGGACGACTGGTCCAGGCGCGAGCGGTTATAGAAGGGCAGGGAGTCACAGACTTTCAACGAAGGGCACTATGGCATGACGGTGCTGAGCTTGTATAAACGTAATAAAATTTACCTAAAACACAGATAGAAAAAAGTCGTTTGATCTAAAGACAAGCCCACACAGAGTTAAAAATTTCAACTTCAATCTTACATTAATGGAATAAGCGGTTTTAAAAAATGACACAAAGCAGAATATTTGTGATTTGGAGTTTGGGCTGCACCTGACAGTCCTCGGGGTCACTCGGGTGGTCCTTGGGGGCACATGTGGTGCCAGGATGGAGCAGGGGTAGGTAGGCACCTTCCTCCATGTACTGTCTCGACTGCGGCTGAGGGTATCTGGACAATTGCAAAGCAGTTAAAAATGTGCAGCTGCAGTGCAATAAAACACAGACCCCGTGCTCCCTCAGGGCCCCCGTGCTCCCTCAGGGCCCGTGCTCCCTCAGGGCCCCATGCTCCCTCAGGGCCCCGTGCTTCTTCAGGGCCCCGTGCTCCCTCAGGGCTCCATGCTCCCTCAGGGTCCTCGTGCTCCCTCAGGGATCTGTGCTCCCTCAGGGTTCCATGCTCCCTCAGGGCTCCGTGCTCCCTTAGGGCCCCGTGCTCCCTCAGGGCCCCCGTGCTCCCTCAGGGCTCTGTGCTCCCTCAGGGCCCCCGTGCTCCCTCAGGGCCCGTGCTTCCTCAGGGCCCCGTGCTCCCTCAGGGCCCCCGTGCTCCCTCAGGGCCCCGTGCTCCCTCAGGGCCCCGTGCTCCCTCAGGGTCCTTGTGCTCCCTCAGGGATCTGTGCTCCCTCAGGGTTCCATGCTCCCTCAGGGCTCCGTGCTCCCTTAGGGCCCCTGTGCTCCCTCAGGGCCCCCGTGCTCCCTCTGCCTCCTGCTCTCTCCACTCTCCCTTCTGAGTCCCCTGACACCCTCACCCTCTCTGCTCCCACCCTGCTCACCCACTGTGTCCTCACAGACCCCTGCTCTGGGTCCTGTGCTGAGCCGTGCGCCAGCTCTTCCCACCCAGAAGCCCTGCAGGTTGGGGGTGTCTGTCAGCCCAGGCCCCAGCACTGGTGGGCTCTGAGGAGACATCAAGCATGGCAGGATGAGGGGCGGCAGGTTGTGGGCAAGTTGACTGCAGCACGGGTGCCCTCCTGCCCTGGTGACACTTGTCTCTGCAAGTCCGGGCTACTGAGCAAAGATCTGGCTGCATTTCTGTCCCTTGGCCTTACTTAACCCCCAGGAGTTGTGTGGAATTGTTGGAAGTTGTGTGGAATTGTTGGTACTGACCCTGAATCATGTCCCATCCCAGGAAGTTGGAGTTCATGATATTCCATCAGGAAGTTGGAGTTCATGATGTCACATCCCAGGAAGTTGGGGTTCATGATGTCACATCCCAGGAAGTTGGAGTTCATGATGTCACATCCCAGGAAGTCGGGGTTCATGATGTCTCATCCCAGGAAGTTGGAATTCATGACGTCACATCCCAGGAAGTCGGGGTTCATGATGTCACATCCCAGGAAGTTGGAATTCATGATGTCACATCCCAGGAAGTCGGGGTTCATGATGTCACATCCCAGGAAGTTGGAATTCATGACATCACATCCCAGGAAGTCGGGGTTCATGATGTCACATCCCAGGAAGTTGGAGTTCATGATGTCACATCCCAGGAAGTCGGGGTTCATGATGTCACATCCCAGGAAGTTGGAGTTCATGATGTCACATCCCAGGAAGTCGGGGTTCACAAATGCCACATCTCAAGCTGGGCACGAGGTGCAGGTGTGGCTCCTGGCCCTGTGCAGGGTGTCCTGCTGGGGAGGGTCCCTGGGCACAGGGACAGCCGCATGCATCGGTCCTTGACCTTTATATCTACGCCGTGACTCCTGCCTGTTGCAGCTTCCCTGGGGTGGGCGGCTGCACAGCTGGTCATCGATGCTTCGCTCCCGTGTGTCACTCAGCCAATGATGCTTTTGTTTGTAATTGAAAATAGTGACCCAGAGTCACCACATGGATTCGGAGGTGAGCTGCCGCAGAGCTGGGTGCACATCTTCTTCGGCCCGGGCCGAGAGTCTTGCCTCTGAAATGATTTAAAATAGAATCTGTAATGTCGCAGAATCACACAAAAAGTGTGTGAAATTGTGCAGATAATCATTTAAATCTCCTACATGAAAAGATAATTGCTCCCGAAATTAACTGTACCTGGGGTTCATCCATTTGGTCACGGCCAGCCTCTTACACGCGATGATTTGATATTGGAGTTAATTAAGACCAGGTCAGAGTTGCTGAAGGTCAGGCATTAATGTGTGGGATCACTGGAATGATAATTATAAACAGATTAGCGAGCCACGGTCCTTTAGGAGCCGATTAGATAATTACTGTGCCAGCGAGCAGCTTACTGGAGTAATGGATTAGCGCCCGCTCCACAAGGCGGGGCTGCGACAAGGAGAGGGTGCTGGGCCCGCCTTCCTGAGGGGTCTTCGCTGGAAGAGGTGCCTTGGTCGGGAGAGGGGTCCCATAGGAAAGGGATGTTGGAGTCCCTTGCTGCCGGGCTCACGTGGGGCAGTCTGGGTGGCCCCAGCACTGGGCCCCTTCATGCCAGCATCTGGAAAGGCCAACAGTCATGGCCAGTGGCCAAGCACTGAGGGTTCATGGACCCCACACAGAGGGTTCATGGCAATGAGACCCCACATAGAGGGTTCATGTCTATGAGACCCCACATAGAGGGTTCATGGTGTATGGGACCCCACACAGAGGGTTCATGGCATTTGGAAACCCACACAGAGGGCTTATATCGTAAGAGACCCCACATAAATGGTTCATGGTGTGTGAGACCCCACATAGAGGGTTCATGGTGTATGAGACCCCGCATAGAGGGTTCATGGTGTATGGGACCCCACAGAGGGTTCATGGCATTTGGAAACCCACACAGAGGGCTTATATCATAAGAAACCCCACATAAAGGATTCATGGTGTGTGAGACCCCACGTAGAGGGTTCATGGCGTGTGAGACCCCACATAGAGAGTTCATGGCGTGTGAGACCCCACATAGAGGGTTCATGGTGTATGGGACCCCACATAGAGGGTTCATGGTGTATGAAACCCACACAGAGTTTCACATTGGGAAGAGACCCATACAGAGGGTTCATGGCAGGAAGGGCCCCACACGGAGGTGATAGTCTCAGATGCTACTCCACAGCTCAACCACGGAGTCTGGGACCCTGCTGGTTGTGTGCCTGCAGGTAGAGCCACGGTGTGGTTGAGCCTCCCAGCCACCGTCTGCTCCGGCCTCTTCTGGGTATTAGTGGCCAGGCTCTGCCTCCTTCCTACACTCCATGTCTGGGCCGCTCTTGGGTATGGTGGAGGACAGGGCCGCAGTGACACCAGAGGTCCTTGGGTGTTCTTCTGTCCAAGGATGTGGGAGCTGGCCGGATTGGAGTCCCCAGGGTACTGGCTGGGACATGCCCTCACTCGTCACAGGGACTTGGACCTGGGGGTTACTTCTGGGGTTTCCAACATGTACGTGTCTGGTCAGTGCTGGCAATCACATACTGGACCCTTCTTAGACCTTCTGGGGCCCTGGGCTGGTATGGCTGTGAGGGTCTCCCCTCCCATGATTTCAGTGCCTGTGGACATGGGTGAGTGTGGGCTGGGTCCTGGCACACAAAGGCTCTGAGTAGAGCAGGGACTTGGAGTTTCAGGGAACACCAAAGCCCTGGGGACGTGTGAAGGTGAATCTGCCTCACTTGAAACCCACTGGATTGGCCAATGGGAGGCACTTAGCCGGACAGGCACTTTGCTGCTCTTACAGCTAGGGGTCCACATGCGCCCACCAGTCCTGTGTGCAGAGAGGGGATGGGGTCATGTGCAGAGGGGATGGGGCCTTGTGCAGAGGGGATGGGGCTGTGTGTAGAGGGGATGGGGCTGTGTGCAGAGGGATGTGACCATGTGTAGGAGGAGATGGGGCCGTGTGGAGGGGGGGCCGTGTGCAGAGGGATGGGGCCATGTGCAGAGGGGATGGGGCCATGTGCAGAGGGGATGGGGCAGTGTGCAGAGGGGATGGGGCCATGTGCAGAGGGATGGGGCTGTGTGCAGAGGGGATGGGGCTGTGTGCAGAGGGGATGGGGCCATGTGTAGAGGGAAGGGCCGTGTGCAGAGGGATGGGGCCATGTGCAGAGGGTATGGGGCCGTGTGCAGAGGGGATGGGGCCGTGTGCAGAGGGATGGGGCCTTGTGTAGAGGGATGGGGCCACGTGCAGAGGGGAAGGGGCTGTGTGCAGAGGGGATGGAGCCGTATGCAGAGGGATGGGGCCGTGTGCAGAGGGATGGGAAGGGGCTGTGTAGAGGGGATGGGGCTGCGTGCAGAGGGGATGGGGCTGTGTGCAGAGGGGAAGGGGCCGTGTGCAGAGGGGATGGGGCCATGTGCAGAGGGGATGGGGCCGTGTGCAGAGGAGATGGGGCCGTGTGCAGAGGAGATGGGGCCGTGTGTAGAGGGGAAGGGGCTGTGTGTAGAGGGGATGGGGCCATGTGTAGAGGGATGGGGCCATGTGCAGAGGGGAAGGGGCCGTGTGCAGAGGGATGGGGCCATGTGTAGAGGGATGGGGCCATGTGCAGAGGGAAGGGGCCGTGTGCAGAGGGATGGGGCCGTGTGCAGAGGGGATGGGGCGTGTGCAGAGGAGATGGGGCCGTGTAGAGGGAAGGGGCTGTGTGTAGAGGGATGGGGCTGTGTGCAGAGGGAAGGGGCCATGTGCAGAGGAGATGGGAGGCGTGTGTAGAGGGAAGGGGCTGTGTGTAGAGGGATGGGGCCGTGTGTAGAGGGATGGGGCCATGTGTAGAGGGAAGGGGCCGTGTGCAGAGGGGAAGGGGCCATGTGCAGAGGAGATGGGACCGTGTGCAGAGGGGATGGGGCCATGTGTAGAGGGATGGGGCCATGTGCAGAGGGGATGGGGCCGTGTGCAGAGGGGATGGGGCCATGTGCAGAGGGATGGGGCCGTGTGCAGAGGGATGGGGCCATGTGTAGAGGGGAAGGGGCCGTGTGCAGAGGGAAGGGGCCGTGTGCAGAGGAGATGGGACCGTGTGCAGAGGGATGGGGCCATGTGTAGAGGGATGGGGCCATGTGCAGAGGGGATGGGGCTGTGTGTAGAGGGGATGGGGCCGCGTGCAGAGGTGATGGGGCCGTGTGCAGAGGAGATGGGGCTGTGTGTAGAGGGAAGGGGCCGTGTGCAGAGGAGATGGGACCGTGTGCAGAGGGATGGGGCCATGTGTAGAGGGGATGGGGTCGTGTGCAGAGGGCAAGGGCTTGCTCAGGGCTGTGACTTGGGCAGGGTGAACACTCCCCATGTCCAGATGATGGGGGCAGCCAGTCAGGACAGTGAAAGTGTAGGAGAGGAGTATGTGGGTGGACCCTGCCCCATGCACTTGTTCCCTGAGCTCTAGCTCGTGTGAACTTGCCGTGGGCACTTTCCACCCATAGACCCAGCCCGAGTCCATAGTGTTGTCCAGGGCCCCAACAAAGGCAAGTGGTCACAGGAGGTTAAAGGCAAAGTGACTCTCTATGCCCTTAGCACCTGGTCAGAACCGCCATGTCCATTGAGGTTTTTTCTGGGGGACACTGGCCTCAGAGTGCTCTGTCCACTGCCTGGGTCCCTAAAGGGCTCTGTCCATTGCACAGTCTTCCAGAGGGCTCTGTCCATGGCATGATCCTTCATAGGACTCTATATACTGAAGAGGGCTCTGTCCACGGCACAGCGCTGCAGGAGGCTCCGTCCACTAGAGCCCCATAGTGCCCCAGTGAGCTTCCCCAGCACACCAGCAGTTCGGGCCACGGCAGAACACCGGGGCAGGTGTTCTGGAGTGTTGGGGTGTGTTGGAGTATCTGGAGAGTTGGGGTGTTGGGGTGCCCCGGACATGACCCCATGGCCCTGAGGCGTCTTGGCGGGTCAGTCTGCAGAGCTCAGAGGCAGTTGTCACAGCTCAGCCAGGAGTGGCTCTTCCACAACCCGGCACCAGCCAGAGCCCAGGCCGCCCACCCAGGCCCTGCCCTGCCCTAACCCTAACTCTCTGCCCTCACCAGCGCCTGGTCCTGCTGGTCTCTGCTCTGCCCCCAGCCAGTGCCTGGGCAGCCGAGGCAGACAGCGAGTCAGCCTGGGCATCAGCTGGCCTAGAAGTGGGACCCAGGCTTGCCCCCACCGTCAGTGCCGCCAATGAAGCGGCCCGGCCCCTCTAGGGAGAGATACTCGGACTGCCCCCGCGCCCATGTCCATCAGATGTGCTGATGGGCATGAAGGGGGTGGGGGGGTCCCCAGCCTGCCGCACCTGTCAGCAGAGCTGACGGGCAGGAAAGGTGGGGCACCCCCACCCCGCTCTGCTGTCAGCCTGCAGACAGATGAGCACGTCCCCTGGGCTCACGGGGCGAGGGCTGGGGGCTGTGCGTGGGGGAGGCTGGATGGCCCACACCGGCCACAGCTGGAGTGGTGGGTGTGTGGACAGGCGTGTGCCTGAGCGTTGTCGGCCACGTGGTCTGACTCCCCGCCTGGCGCCTGAGCAAGCACATGGCCTGGCCCCCACGGGGTTCTCACTGAAGCGTGCCTCAGAGGCAAGAGGCGGGTGTGGGCTGGACGGAGCCTGAGGCAGAGCAGCACTAGGCCATGATGGTGGGGGCGGGGCCACAGAGCTGCTAGCCTAGTTCCCGCTGCCTTCCTGCACCTCCCCATGCCCACCATGAAGGGGGCTGGAACTCCGCTTTGGGGACCAGTTCGGAGGGCTTGGCTCACTCACAGGTCAGCTGTGTCCCTCATCCCCTGGGTGGAGCACTGCCCGAGGAAGGCGTGTTTACGGGGCTTGCGCCCCCGCCCCTGTGCTGTGGCGAAGGAACGACACTTCCACACGGGCGGCGCCTTGATGCCCGGGGTTAGGAGGAAGCAGCGGAGGCGGTCAGGACCCCGCAAACCTGTGGTGCAAACATGTCCTGCCGGGGCAGGCTTCCCAGGAGGGGTGTGGAGACGGGGTGTGGGGACAGAAAACCCCAAACTGCGGCACGCGCCTTCCCCAGCAAAGGGAGCCAGGGAGCCTCTGTGGTCGCCCACGTCCTGGTGCCCCGTCCACACTGGTGAGAGCACGAACCCACTGTCCGGGCGGCTTGCTCCCTGCGCCTCCCTGCAGCTCCCTCCATGCCCAGGCCCTGCTGTGGGAGCTCTCACACGCGGTGCCCTGCCAGGTTCTCCCTAAGCAGGTGGGAGGCAGACAGGCACCGTGACTCTTGCCTTTGAGTTTCACGACTCTGGGATGTGCCACCATCAGGAGGGATCCACTGGTCAGCTGTGGGCAGGCACGGGGCTGCCCCCTTGGGGCCCCTCGTCCTTGAAGGGTGGGGCCCTGAGGAGGCCTGGCAGGGGATTGCAGGGGCCTAACCAGCCAGCCATGAAGGGGTGGGAGAGGTCAGGTCTGGGGGTTCTTGGTTTCCTTGGGGTGTGTTGGTCCAGGGTCACTCCCTGGGAATAGAACTCAGGGCTCCTGCATCAGGGCATGCTCGGCCCTGGAACTGCTCCCTGCCCACGAGAGCTTCCCTCCGAGGCAGCCGCACTCGAGTCCTGGGCATCTCACAGACCTGGGGCGGCACTGGGCCCCCAGAAAGCAGCGGCTGCATCTGCGACACAGACCTGGTACCTGAGGCATGTTGGCTGGAGGCTCAGCACAAGCCCAGCCTGAAGCTGCTGTGGCGAAACCTGGGCAGGGAAGTGGGGGGTAGGGCCAGGGAGGACAAAGATGGGGAAGACGGAGACAGAAGGACAGAGATGGGGAGATGGAGATGGGGAGGACAGACTTGGGGAGGACAGAGATGGGGAGGATGAAGATGAGGAGAATGGAGATGGGGAGGACAGAGAAGAGGAAGACAGAGAAAGGGAGGACAGAGATGGGGAGGACGGAGATGGAAGGAGAGTGATGGGGAGGACTCAGACGGGGAGGACGGAGATGGGAGGGCAGAGACAGGAGGATGGAGCGTGGTTTCTGCACCTTGCAGGCATCAAGGTGCAAACGGTGCTCGGTCCTCAGAGATAGATCCATCAAGTTCCCTGGCACCCGTCACTTGCATATTCATCTGGGTGCTGTCTGTCACCCAGAGACAGCAGCTCACAGGGACAAGGGCGGGACGAGCTTCAGAACAGGCTGTGCTGACTGCAGGTGAATAAATCGACCCTGAAGACTCAATAGAGTGTCACGTGGAGTTATTTATGCCCCTCGCAGGTTTCTGAGATCATTCTTTATTGTTCTGATGGATTAATTCCCTGATCCACAGGACGGAGACAGTTTTGTGGCAACGAGGCCACAGCACTGAGAAGGCTCTGAAGGGATGGTGAAGCCAGAGCCGGCCCAGTGCGTCAGGGAGAGCTGAGGGAGACCCAGAGTGTCAGGGAGAGCTGAGGGAGACCCAGAGCATCAGGGAGAGCTGAGGGAGACCCAGTGCATCAGGGAGAGCTGAGGGAGACCCAGAGCGTCAGGGAGAGCTGAGGGAGACCCAGTGCGTCAGGGAGAGCTGAGGGAGACCCAGAGCATCAGGGAGAGCTGAGGGAGACCCAGTGCATCAGGGAGAGCTGAGGGAGACCCAGAGCGTCAGGGAGAGCTGAGGGAGACCCAGAGCGTCAGGGAGAGCTGAGGGAGACCCAGAGCATCAGGGAGAGCTGAGGGAGGCCCAGTGTGGTGGGATTGCTGAGGGAGACCCAGTGCGTCAGAGAGAGCTGAGGGAGACCCAGAGTGTCAGGGAGAGCTGAGGGAGACCCAGAGTGTCAGGGAGATCTGTAGGGAGGTGGGGCCCTGTGGTGAATCTTTGGCCCTAGCTGGGAGAAAAACGCCCAGCTGTTCTAGGCTGGCCTCCAGCCACCACCTAGGCACCTAGTTTGCACTCAGCAGCTCCTAGGGGCAGGTGATGCATTGGGGGCTGATGGGAGGTAAATGGTCACGGACATTCATCTTCTCTGCTTTTGATATTCCTCCTGTTAGAATCACTAGCTAAGAAGCTTCCTGCACTGCAGGAACAGGTCAGCACTTGTGCACTGAGGCAGCGAGTTCAGAAGTTCTTAAACTACAAAGCCCAATGCACTGATACCTCCTGGGTCCCACAGTGAGTCGGCTTGAACCAAGGCTCAGGGAGTGCCCTTTTTGTAGCCTGTCTGACCCCTGCCTCAGCCCCTGCGGTCCCTCCCTTGCACTCAGGACCACACAAGCTCTTTCTGGGGGCTGGGGGTTGCAGGACACACATGAACTCGACAATGTATACATCTGCAGCTGTTGGGCACTCCGAGGTTCCCCAGGCCCAGGGTAAGTATGGGTAGGGGTAGCAGGGCAGTGTGGACACCAAGGCTGACCAGTGCCCCCCTCCCCGGCCAGCTTCTCTCATCCCTCCCCAGATCAGGGCAGAGAGCCCCTGTGTGGCCCCATCCTCACTGCTCTCGGGTGTAGTCCTCAAACAGTCAGATGGGGTCTGGGGTCCTCAGGGAGCCAGGGGCACATTTGGGGCTCCCTGGGGTCCCTGTGGCGGTGCCTTGGCCCGTGAAATCCTTTTCACAGAACGACTATTAATATCCCGGAGCGCAGTGGGGAAGTGCCAGGAGACTCCGCTAATTTGCTCACCAAACCCTTTCTCCATGGTCCCGGCAAAGGCAAACGGGGCGGACCATGTCACACAGCCTGCTGGGAGGCACCCGGGACAGCAGACCTGGGATGGGGGGGTGTCTCTGCTCGATGTCTAGGAGTGGCCCCCCAGAAATGCCCCCCAGGAAAGCTGCTCCACGCCTCTGACACCCGCCATGATGCCCGGAACCACCAAGTTCCCAGGAGGACGTGGGTGAGAATCCAGTTGTGCGGAGCCACAGTTCCAGGCAGTGACTGTGATCCTGGGCCGCTCAGAGTGGGCTCGGGGGCTGCTCTCCTAAAAGGCAGGTCGGGTGTGCCGGCCACCATGGGCTGGGCCTCTCTGCTCTGGGAGGACTGTCCTCTCTGTGCATGGCAATGCAGCTGGACCTGGGTGTCTGTAGACACCGGGAGAGTCCTTAAGGACCCTGGGACCTGCCTTGGGGACAACCGAGCCTGTCACACCGACACCTGCTGGGCCTCCTCCCTGCACTGGCCCCGTCTGAGGGGTCCCAGTCTGTGAGGGGTCCCTGACTGTGGGGGGTCCCAGGGATGGGGGTCTTGATCTGATGAGGGTCCTATTAGATGGGGGGGTCCCAGTCTGATGGGTGCTCTGGTCTAAGGGGGTCCCAACTTGGTACTGGCCCTAGACTGAGTGTGGGGGAGGGTCTGAATGGGGGTCACCCATCTGAGTGTGAGGGAGGATGTGTGTGGGAGCCAGGTCTGAGTGTGGGGTAAGTGTGTATGTGTGTGTGTGTGTGTGTGAGTCCCTCTGGCACGGGCACCATCCGTGTCTGTGGCTTTGCCCCCAAGTGACTCTGTTTCAGATGCTCAAGTGTAACAGCGACAGCAAGTGGCTCCCTGCCGTGTCGGCACTCTGGGGTGTGCTTTTCACCTTCATGGAAAGGTCTTGTGAGCTGGCACCTGGTCTTCTTCCAGAAGCTTCCAGCGAGCCCGGGCTCTGCGGGGCTGGCCCTGAGTCCGAAGTTGACTGTGTCGCTGACCCGCGCAGTCAGGTCCAGGCCACAGGGTTGCCACAGGACTGTGGTGTCCAGTTTTAATATAATCAATAATGAAATAATTAGTGATAATCATACTGCAATCATTTAAATTTAACAATAACAGATAAGACATCACTTCACAGCCAACAGCTGCAACTCTTTCTGGATATTGCGTTTTTGTTGGTCTTCATCATGGCTGCCATTTCATGAAGACAAGCAACTACGCAAACAATGGAATCATTTCAGACTTACCAGGGCAGAGATTTTTGTGACAAACTGTCGGGCACAGCTGAGTTCCCTGGCAATACCAGGGAGCGGCATTCCCTTTTACCCCTAAGTACCAGCAGCCGGTAGATGAAATTCACAAATCCAGCCAAGTCCCAAAAAGCTTTACTTAAACAAGTTCTGGCAATACAATCCAAGTCAGGAAAACCCCAAACTTCTAATTCCTAGCCAGACCCAGACCGTGTGCTCAGGCCAGGATCCTCAGGCAAGACCGACACCAGACCCAGACTATGTGCTCAGGTCAGAGGCCAGACCCAAGATGGAAGGCAGGCAGGCTGAGAGAGAGAGAGGGAGAGAGAGAGAGGGAGGGAGGGCAGGAGAGAGGGAGGGAGAGAGGGAGAGAGAAGAAATGGGAGAGAGAGAAAGAGAGAGAGAGGAAGGGAGAGGGAGAGAGAGGAGTGGGAGAGAGAGGGAGAGAGAGGGAGGGAGAGGGAGAGAGGGAGGGAGAGAGAGGAGAGAGAGGAAGGGAGAGAGAGAAAGGGAGAGAGAGAGGAAGGGAGAGAGAGAAAGGGAGAGAGGAAGGGAGAGAGGGAGAGAGGGAGAGAGAGAGGGAGGGAGGGAGAGAGAGGGAGAGAGAGGGAGAGAGAGGGGGAGAGGAAGGGAGAGAGAGGAAGGGAGAGAGAGAGAGGAGAGAGAGAGGGAGGGAGAGGGAGAGAGAAGGAGTGGGAGAGAGAGGGAGAAAGAGAGGGAGGGTGGGAGAGAGGGAGGGAGAGAGAGGGAGAGAGAAGGAGTGTGAGAGAGAAAGAGAGAGAGGGAGGGAGAGGGAGAGAGAAGGAAATGGGAGAGAGAGGGAGGGAGAGGGATAGAGATAGAGAGAGGGGAGGGAGAGGGATAGAGATAGAGAGAGAGGGAGGGAGAGGGAGAAGGAAATGGGAGAGAGAGAGGGAGGGAGAGAGGGAGGGAGAGGGATAGAGATAGAGAGAGAGGGAGGGAGTGGGATAGGAGATAGAGAGAGAGGGAGGGAGAGGGGAGGGAGAGGGAGAGGGAGAGGGAGAGAGGGAGGGCGGAGAGAGAGGAGAGAGAGGAAGGGAGAGAGAGGGAGAGGGAGGGAGGGAGGAGAGGAAGGGAGAGAGGAATGGAGAGAGAAGGAGAGAGAGAGGGAGAGAGAGGGGAGGGAGAGGGAGAGGAAGGGAGAGAGAGAGGGGAGGGAGAGAAGAGGGAGCTATTATCTCTAACCCTCCCTCAAAGTCCAATCTATATTAGAATGGATATTCATGCTATGCCTAAGGAATTCCCTGAATCATGTTTGCTTGCCTGGGGGGCAGGCTAGCATGGCTCTTTGATCTAGCAGGGCTGATTACATTATGGTGGATCCACATGTCACCACGTGCATCCTGGTAAAACTACACTTGGTCCCCCAAGGGGACTCATGGGATAATAAGAGAAATGCACCTAGTCCTTCCTCCAAGATCATTTCTTATGTCAAACATTATAGAGAGGGAGTGGTATAAAGGAATACATCTAATGGTTGTATATTCATGGTATTTTATTATTTGCATTAGTTGGAAAATCAATGATTTGTTTGCATTTTTGTTTCTCACTGACCATTGAAAGTACAGAGGAAAGCTATAGATTGTGTATTTATCTGTATCTAGCCACCTTCCTCAACCTGTTCTATGGGGGCCACACCAGCTGCTGCTCTGGGCTTATTCCTGGCTCTGTGCTCAGGCATCACTCCTGGCGGGTTTGGGACCAGATGGGATTCAGGGATGGGACCTGGTCAGCCGCGTGCCAGGTGGTGCCCCTCCCCACTGTCCTGTCGCTCTGGCTCCTACGCTTATATATTTTATAGTAAATTTGGATAGTTTCAGCCTCCCGGCTAGATGTGTGACTATACGCAGAAGCGCACATCATAACCCGGACTCTATACCAATGACCTGGTATTTCTTATTAGATGGCCGAGGTTGGAATATGCCATGAGGCGGCTGTTCCCGAGACATTATGGCTACCTCAGTCTCTCACGAAGCAGCATGTGGCCACTCGCGCTGGTTAGCATGTCTCTCCTGACACCTCCTCACTGCGCTCAGACACCGGGCCCATTGAGTCACCTTTCCCAGCGTCCACCTGGATCTGTGTGTGGCTGGCCATCAGAGCAGCTCTCCCACCTGGCGCAAAACTGGCACTCTCCTTGGCACATCATGTTCAAGGGAGGAAAAAGACGTAAGGCCATGACACTCCCACTCCCCTACTCACACTCACACACACCCTCACTCTCACACACACTCGCTCTTACACACACACTCGCACAATCCTCACACAACCCTCAGTCACACCTCCCACATACACTCACACACACTCAGTCGACCCTCAACAACCCTCAATCACAACCTCACCCTCCCACATTCCCTCACACATTCTTACCCTCACACAACCCTCACACTCACACACTTCCTCACACATTTGCACTCACACACCCTCAGATACTCCTTTACCTTCACACAATACCTCACAGACACCCTCATTCACACACATCATACAACACTCACCCTCACACACTCCCTCACACATACCCTCAGATACACCATCACTCATCCTCACACACACTCCCTCACACATACCCTCAGATACACCATCACTCACACCTTCACACACACTCCCTCACACACTCTCACCTTCACCCTCACACACTCCCTCACACATACCCTCAGATACACCATCACTCATCCTCACACACACTCCTCACACACTCTCACCTTCACCCCTCACACACTCCCTCACACATACCCTCAGTATCACCATCACTCATCCTCACACACACTCCCTCACACACTCTCACCTTCACCCTCACACACTCCTCACACATACCCTCAGATACACCATCACTCACCCTCACACACTCCCTCACACACTCTCACCTTCACCCCTCACACTCCCTCACACATACCCTCAGTATCACCATCACTCATCCTCACACACACTCCCTCACACTCTCACCTTCACCCCTCACACACTCCCTCACACGCACCCTCAGATACGCCATCACTCACCCTCACACACACTCCTCACACACTCTCACCTTCACCCTCACACATACCCTCAGTATCACCATCACTCACACCCTCACACATACCCTCAGTATCACCATCACTCACACCCTCACACACACTCCTCACACACTCTCACCTTCACCCTCACACACTCCCTCACACATACCCTCAGATACACCATCACTCATCCTCACACACACTCTCTCACACATACCCTCAGATACACCCTCACTCACACCCTTACACACACTCCCTCACACACTCTCACCTTCACCCTCACACACTCCCTCACACATACCCTCAGATACACCATCACTCATCCTCACACACACTCCCTCACACATACCCTCAGATACACCATCACTCATCCTCACACACACTCCCTCACACATACCCTCACCTTCACCTCACACACACTCATCTCCACCCTCACACCTCTCATACTCACACACACCCTCACATCACACACACCTTCACAACACCCTCACCCATATCCTCTTCTTTATCCCATTCTCCATCTGCTCCCACACCCATAGTGCAGTCTCACCTGTACCTAGCTGTACGCATATGTGTGTCCAATGCTGTCTGTATTCTAATACACATCTGCACTCACGTCTCCAGCTGTAACTGTAATAATCTGTATCCCAGGATCTATCTGTGCTCATCCCAATAGCTGCACATGTCCACAGGGTACCCAATATACATCTATGCTTCATGCGCCTCCAGAGCACCGCATATGTCTGCGCATGTACGCCTATTCCTGTCAACACTGGGCGGCTGTGCATATCCACCGCAATGTCCCTCCTGGTCCATCTCCTGTCTGTATCCGTGGTCTGCACACATAGGCATCCCCATTTGACCGGACTCCTGCAGTGCTATCTACACTGCCTCTAGAACTGAGTCAGAATTCTCATCCCCGTGTCTACACTCACCTCTGTATGTGTGTCTGGATCCTCATCCCTGTGTTTACACTCACCTCTGTAAGCGTGTCTGGATCCTCATCCCCCATGTCTACACTCATCTCTGTGTGCGTGTCAGGATTCTCATCCCCGTGTCTACACTCACCTCTGTATGTGTGTCTGGATCCTCATCCCCCATGTCTACACTCATTTCTGTGCGTGTCAGGATCCTTATCCCGTGTCTACACTTACCTCTGCCCATGCTGACTCCCATCTGTGTGCTCTCCCAGGCACTTGTCCCAAGCCCTCCATTTTGATGACACCATGCTCTGTCTACACCCCCATGCCTGCGTGTCCTCTCTCCCGACCTGTCAGGGATGTCTCCCCTACCCCCCACCCCCGTCCATGACTCAGTTACTCAGCACTTGTCTCCGGCTCTGGATAGTGGTAAATATCCTGATATCTCTGTGTGTGCCTTTGCCCGGGTTTCTGGAGAGTTGCACCAGGCCCCTAATGGAGATATGTTTGCTCAGGGCAAGCAAACAGCCCTGGGCGTCTCTTACCTGGCCTGGCCCTGGCGTGGTGGTGGTAGGGCCCGGAGTCGGGCAGGGAGCCAGACTGCTGGAGCATGAGGCGAAGCTGATGAGGCAGGAACTGTGGGTCTGTCCACACCTTGGTGGTTACCCCCCAACCTGCTGGTCCCTAGCTGCCACGGGGGCTCAGGCCTTTGATGCACTTTGAGCAAATGTCTGAGTCAGCCTTGCTCAGCCTGTGTTTGCACAGGCGGCCTGGCCCGGCTCCAACCGGAGATGGTCTGAGAACATGCAGGTTTTGTGCATGTGCAATGAGTCCGCGAGAGGGGGTCCTGTCCTGGGACAGCGCGCAGAGGAGGCCTGCAGCCCCCGGGACAGCAGGGAGGGCCCCGTGCCCCTGGCCGTGCTCTGGCCCCCTGAACTCCTCCGCTGCGCTACTGCCACACCCTCTGTTTCTTTTTTTTTTTTTAAGTATTTTATTATACCACCGTGAGATATACAAATAAAAAGATATACAATTAAAAAGTTCATGTTTGGGTTTTGGTCATACAGTGTTTCAGCACCCGTCCCTCCACCAGTGCCCATCTCCCACCACCAACATCCCCGGTTCCTCCCCTTCCCCAGCCCTGCTCCATGGCAGGTTCTTTATTTCTTTCCCTCTCTTTCTCTCCCTCTGTTTCTTGATTGATCCTTGTAACTGCTGATGGCACCTGCCCACAACCTACCACCTATGTACCTGTCACCAGGGATCCATCAACTCTCAGTCTATTTATCTATTGATCACTCTACCGCTCAATTTCTTATCCATTGATTACCTATTTTCCATCAGTTGATCTATCGACCTATCAGTCTGTTCTCTATCTTTCTACCTATCCAACTCTTCTCTACTGCCCGTTATCTGTCATTCCCTTTACCGCCTGTCACCTATTACTCCATCCTCACCTACCCCTCACCTGTCATCACCCCCTTCTGTCACAGAGCCATCAACCTTCTATCATTCATCCCCTTCTACCTTTCCTCCATTCCCCGCTCTCACCTGCCTCTCACCTATGGATCTCCCTCCATCGATCTCCTCTGCCAACATTCTAACCATGCGTCTACCTCTCCATCCCCTGCAACCGTCTGGTCCTGATCTCTGTTCTTAGGGTCTCACGGCCCCAAGAGTCTCGATGTTCATGCACCAGGACACAGGCCCACTCTGGGGGCACAGACAGTCCCTGGGACATGACCCCCTCTGACAGCTGCGGAGAGCGCCTGTGAGTGCAGGGCTGAGCTGACCCTGTGGGGACAATGATCAGGTGTTGGAGTGTGGGGCAAAGGCAGCCGCGCTGCTGTCCAGGAGCCACTGCGGTCCTGTGTGCACTGATTACTGCACAGAGAAGCCGGGCAAGGGGCGGTGCCCCCTCCTCAGTGCTCTCGCACACGGCGGCCGGACAGATGCCATGGACAGGACGCTGCCCGGGCACACTGCCAGTGCTGAAACCTCGAGCCAGGACATGGTACCAGGGAGATTCACAGCCTCTGGCCTGGTCTTACAAGTAGGGAAACCACTGAGGCACCTTTTGTGGGGATGCCCCCGATCCTGCCAGTGGCAGCCTGAGCTTGGCCTGCACCAGAGCTGCACACTGAGCAGAGGTGTGGACAGGGCCAGGGAGCCGGGAGGCTTCTGGAGGGGCTGAGCCTGCAGCCCCACCCCTGAACCTGTTGTCGGGGTCACAGGAGCACTGCTGTGTGGCCACACTGCCCCCTCCCTACACTGCCCCTCCCTACACTGCCCTTCCCTACACTGCCCTCTCTACACTGACTGCCCCCTCCCTACACTGCCCCTCCCTCCACTGCCCTTCCCTCCACTACCCCTCCCTCCACTCCCCTCTCTACACTGCCCCTCCCTACACTGCCCCTCCCTCCACTACCCCTCCCTCCACTGCCCTTCCCTAAACTGCTCCTCCCTCCACTACCCCTCCCTCCACTGCCCCTCCCTCCACTGCCCCTCCCTACACTACCTTTCTCTACACTGTCCCTACCCTGGGCACCAGGGTCTGCTGCCTCTGCATAGCTCCCAGGAGCAACTGGTCACTGCAGCTGAGGTTCCTGCCTTGCATCTGACCAGCATCCCCCTGCATCCTGGACCTGGAATTCAACTGGGGGAGCCCCGCACTCCCTGCCTGGCCCCCCAGCACCCATGCCTCAGACCCCCGGGTCCTGGCACAGCCCTGGGTACTGATGGCTGTCACCTGCAAGGGTTTCGCATCTTTCACTCTGTGAGAGTGCCCGGAAGGGTGGGGCCTGTGTCCACCTGACTAAGATGGCCACCTTTGCCCTCTGCCCGGCAGGAGGCCACAGTCTCTGCCTCTGTGTCCCTGCCCACTCAGAGCTCTGAGGGTCCAGAAAGCGACTGACTGGGGTGACAGTTCAAGTCTGTGGGTGCACTTTGATTTAGTGGCTCAAGTGTCTGACTCAGCAGAAATTCTCGCCAACAGGTGACAGGTTGTGACGGGGCCGGTGATGTATCTGGCTCACTGGTGATTCATTTCACTTTAGTGACTGTTTATTTTTCCCATGAACGATTTATTGGTTTCCGAATGTGCAGTGCCGGTCGCCGCGTGCCGCATTCATCTCCGCGTGTTCTGCAAACATTTCATGTAATGCCCTGTCCCACTCGATTTGCTCCCCAGCAATGCTGCAGCCCGGCCGTTTCCTGCAGGAAACTGGCCCTGGGAAGAGGCGTGGGCACGTGGCAGGGAGAGTTTCCTTCCAGACACTTGTCATTCTCTTTCCCGAAGTTTAAAGTCTTTCTTTAAAAAACTATTTGCTTTCTGGGTGCTCAGGGGTTACTCCTGGCACTTCACTCAGGAATTACTCCTGGTGATACTGGGGACCATATGGGATACAGGGATTGAACTGGGTCGGCCACATGCAAGGCAAATGCCCTCCATGCTGTGCTATCGCGCCGCCCCCAATCAGGAATGAGTTTTCATAATTTCCAATAGCCTTCCAGTATATACCCTCCTGTGGAGTTCTCCTGACCTAGCCAGGCATTTAGACCACCACGTGGGGCAGAAACCCTCCATGACATGCAATAACATGATATCAGATTGTGACTCGGTGCCCCACACGTCCAGAGATTGTTCCAAAACCATCCATCCTGCAGCGTGTACGTGGGCTTCTCTCATCTAAACATGCGTATGGTGATGTGCTCAATTTACATGTGACATTTCATCCATCTAAGCGTGTTCCGGGACACGGACTCTCTCTAGCCCACAGCCTACCCTTGCTCCCTAACTGCCCCCTGGCTCCACCTTGTCTCTTCACTGCGACTCTGGGAACTGCGCACAGTGAACCGCAGTGAAATGCTTCATGTGCTGTTTCTCTCACTGACGCTGAGACTTCATTTCTTGTCCCTAGACATGTCATTTTTATTTGCGCTTTCCCTTCCTCTCTGAGGATGCCACGAGAGACGCAGCTACTCTGAAGAGTCTTGTGGACACCACTGCCGTGGGTGGAGCGCCATTCTGGTCGGGGACGCCTGTAAACAGCCTTCCAGTATGGTGGCATGCGCCCTGCTCGCTGCACGGAGCCAGTATCTCCCTGGCGCTTTGCTTTGGGTTTCTGGGTACTGGAGCGATGAGGAGCATTTCCTTTACGTGCCCGTCACTCAGCCGCTGGCTTCCTCAGAGCAGTGTCGGTCCCCCTTCCTCTCCTCAGTTTTTGGTGGCGTTTGTGTAATTGTGTTGTTGTGGCCCATCTTTGTGAGTGTTTTATAGATCCTGGAATTGACCCTTTATCTGATGTGTTGACTACAGAAATTTTCTCCTGTTCAGCTGTCTTTTGGGTTTAGCCCATGTTTCTTTGCCGTGTGGAAGATCATCCCTGCTCCCTCCCTCTGGCCGCTGGAGCTGCACCCCAGAGTATTGTGGCCAGATCGGCCTGGGAGTCAGGAAGCAGGCACTGGCCCAGCTGGTCTGCAGACAGAGCCTCCCCGGCCCTCCCCTCTCACAAGTGCCTCCAAATACACATCGCCCAAATACTGGGTCTCTGTGCCGGGGCCAGCCCACCTCTCACGGCCCCTTCCCCAGGGCCTCTCATGGGCCCTCACCCCCGCCTCCCCTGATGGACACCGTGCTCCCGCCTCCCCTGATGGGCGCTGTGCTCCTGCCCTCCCCTGATGGACACCGTGGTCCTGCCCCTCCACCGATGGACACTGTGCTCCCGCCTCCCTGATGGATGCTGTGCTCCTGCCCTCCCCTGATGGACACCGTGCTCCTGCCCTCCACTGATGGACACTGTGCTCCCGCCTCCCCTGATGGGTGCTGTGCTCCTGCCCTCCCCTGATGGACACCGTGGTCCTGCCCTCCACTGATGGACACTGTGCTCCCATCCTCCCCTGATGGGTGCTGTGTTCCTGCCTCCCCTGATGGGTGCTGTGCTCCCGCCAGCCTCTCACAGCCCTGTGCTCCCGCCGCCTCTGGAAGGCCCCTCACCCCTGCCTGCCTCTCATGGCCCCTGCGCTCCCGCAAGCAAAGCTCCAAACATCAGAGCCATGATAAATCTCTCCCCTAATGTGGAGTTGCAGGAAAAGCTGAACAAGATGAAGCCGGTTCCGGGATCCTCCGTGCGCTCAGGCTCCGCTGCCCATGTGGAAACCATCTTTCCTGAGATCAAAGGCTCCCAGCGCCTGAGCACCCCCTGGGCTCTGTGCCCAGACGGGGCAGCCCGACCTGCTGGTGTGCGGCTCTGGGCACTGCGCCTACCTTGGCCTCTCCTCCTCAGGGCGTCCTCGGGGCGGGGTGACCCTCTCCATGCTCCTGAGATACTCCACAGAGTGTCTGGTCATGAGCCACGAGTTCTGAGGAGAGGACAGCGGCACCTGAGACCTCAGATCCCAGAGGGCCCGGCATCATGGGCTTCATCACAGCCTTGCAGCCGACCTGCCCCTTTGGCTGAGCAGGGATGTGGCTGCAAGTGTCTCGGAAGCAGCCCTGAGCCAGTGCCAAGCCAGAAGCCTCAGAGGCGGGAGAGAACTTTCGCATGTCTGAGGAACAAGAGCAGGTGACACACACACGTATGCACTCACCTTCATGCATGTAACCATGTACGACAAACACATGGATGCTCACCTTCATACATGTACATGCATGTGGCCATATGCAGACACTCACCTTTGTGCATGTACACACATGTGACCACACATGGAATACTTGCCTTCATGTGTGTATACACATGTGGTCACGCACAGGGCACACTCGCTTTTGTGCGTGTACACACATACAACCACACACGGACACACTTGCCTTCATGCATGTACACACATGTGATTACACACTATGCTTCATGCATGTACACACATGTGATTGATTATACACAGACTCACCTGTGTGCATATACACACATGCAACCACACACGGACACAGTTGCCCTCATGCATGTACCCACATGTGATCACACTATGCTTCATGCATGTACACACATGTGATTATACACAGACTCATGCAACCACACACAGACACACTTGCCTTTGTGCATGTACACACATGTCACAGCACACAGATATACTCACCTTCGCATGTACAAATGCGTGATCCGCACACAGACACAATGTGCATTGTTTTGTGTGTCTGTGTGTGCTATACACATCCCCATGCGGTAGTGCACTCAGACACATGGACAGGATCATGGACTGCACACGTTCCCAAAGTGAGCTCCTGCGACATGCAGAACACAGTTCACATACACACTGCATGCATCACATGCAGTCACACTCTATGTGCATGTGTGCACGTAGTCTCATCATATGCCTCTCCTACACATGTACATCATAGCTGCATACGTGAGCATGCATAGTAGTGCATGATACACTCATACAAATGTACAGAGCATACATTTGTGAGTTCACAAATAATGCACATTTGTATGCATGCTCATGGAAAGATACACATGGAAATACACACAGATAATGCACATTTGTATGCACGCCGTCTATGTCTAAGTCCACACAGGCAAACACATGTGAGTCCACAAGGCTCATGTCAGAGCACACACACAGACACACAGGTAGCCTTGTGCACATGCAAATACATGTGCAGGTATGAGTCCACACAGGATCATGCCAGAGCACTTGTACACTGTGTACATTCATGCATGTGCAGGTGTGAGTCCACATAGGGTCATGCCAGAGCACGTGTACACTGTGTACATTCATGCATGCTGGTGTATACTCTCATGTACATGTGAACACACACTGGGTTATGTCGGAGCTCTGGCAGTCTGTGTCCATGCGTACACTCACATACAGTATGCCGTGCAAGTGCCTGCTCATACATGTGCAACACAGTTGTGTGCATCCGCACAGTCTCACACAGAGCCGCTTATCCTAGATGTGTGCTCGCGCACACACAGACACACACACAACACACACACACACACACACACACTCACATCTTTGAACGTTGCTGAAAATCTCTTTATAGACTCTGGCCCTGACCAGCCCCCGGAGAACAGGCAGGAAGTGGGGGCCAGAGTCATCCACGTGGCTCTGAGACAAAAGCTGTAGGCAGAGACCTGCCCCCTCAGATCCCCAAATGGGACCCGGGCTTGGGGAGAGCCGCGCCCGCACGAGCCAGAGACCCCGAGTGCTCACAGGAGAGGAGCCCCTGTGCCTGGGACCCGGCGCTCCTGAGTGCTGCCGACCCACACGTGTAATGCCCCCTACACAGCACTCACGCATGCACACACATATGTGCACACACATGCAGCCCCACATCATGTGTGTAGTCACACATCCACATGAGCACACATGGATGCACACTCAGGCACACGCACACACACGCACGCACACACATACACCCACAGCCTCAGCATGGAGGGCAGGCAACCCTCACTGGGGCCTGAGTCCGAGTCCCGGAGCATGGGTGTTGCTAGGGGCTCAGGTGGGCGCCTGTCCCGAGCGAGCAGCGAAGCGAGCAGACCCCCACCCCTGGCCCCTGCCAGTCTCTCAGAGCGACTTCATGAGGGCAGCTCGAGGCCAAGACTGGGTGCACAGGGCCCGCCTCCTTGCCGGGAAGGAGGCGCAGGTGCACGGCCCACTCAGTTTGGGAAGGGCTCAACCACCCCGACGTGAGTGCAGCTGGAAGTGCAGGATAAAAGCCCCCATTACAGTGTGGAGCCCACTACCGCAGCCGCCTCGCCAGATGGCAGCCACGTGTCAGCAGGGCCCACTTTGTTCTGGCTTTGCTCGGGTGGTTGTGGGTGCTAGGATGGCCCCACTGCACTGGCATTGACCCGCGCCCACATCCAGGCTGGCAGAGATGATCACGGGCACACAAGCTTGCCCAGGTTGGGACCAAGTGGGGGTCCCTAGCAGGGAGCCTCCTCTGGTCCCCCTGGCAGTGCTGAATCGTTTACTTGGGGCTCTGCTCACTGCACAGATACATCGGGCAGTTCCGGCCCTCCGCTGAGAGGTGTTACTGACCATCCATTCCCGCCCCAGGACAGACGCCTCCCACACCTGCTGGGCACTGCCATGAACACGGGAGCCGGCTGTGGGCTCTCCTGCTCCATCTGAGGGGTGCAATGGCTCGGACACAGGCTCCCGGGAGAGGCTCAGCTCGTGGCTGTGCTCAGGTCCTGGAGCGTGGGAGAGATAGCAGGGTGCAGGGCACAGGGGTTGGGGGCCCGGCTCACACCACCTCATGGTGCCATGAGCAGAGAATGTGCCCCAGAGCCTGCTGTGCTCTGCCTGTGTGAGCACGGCTGAGGATGGCAGGGAGAGAGCCAGGCCCTCTGAGCACTGTGGGGGGCCCCCACCCCAATTATTTTCTCCAGTCTCCTGAGCCCTCAGTTCGTCCTTTTCTTTAAAGAGATGATGCAGATGGAAGCTTCCAGAAGAACTCCCTGACGCTCCCAGACACCCTGCATAAGGGCTGCTAGGATTCCACCTTGCCCTGAGTCGGGGGCAGGGAAGGGGTGCTGGAACAGCTGGAGGGATGTGGAAGTACTTCCAGGGGCCCGGGCTTGGCCCCTTCTCCAGCACGAGAAGCCCCAGAGACACCACTGGGCTTCTGAGTGCCATAGATACCAGTGAGGGAGGCTGGTTCCATGATAGGCTTGAGTGCTCTGAGAGTTACTCTGAGGGGAGAGGGAGCACTGAGGGGAGAGTGAGCTCTGAGGGGAGAGGGTGTCCTGAGGGGAGAGGGTGTCCTGAGGAGAGAGGGAGCCTTGAGGGGAGAGGGTGTCCTGAGGGGAGAGGGTGTCCTGAGGGGAGAGGTTATCTTGAGGGAGAGGGGTGGAGAGGGTGTCCTGAGGGAGAGGGAGCTCTGAGGGGAGAGGGTGTCCTGAGGGGAGAGGGTGTTCTGAGGGAAGAGGGTGTCCTGAGGGGAGAGGGTGTTCTGAGGGAAGAGGGTGTCCTGAGGGGAGAGGGTGTCCTGAGGGGAGAGGGAGCTCTGAGGGGAGAGGGTGTCCTGAGGGGAGAGGGTGTTCTGAGGGAAGAGGGTGTCCTGAGGGGAGAGGGTGTCCTGAGGGGAGAGGGTGTCCTGAGGGGAGAGGGAGCCTGAGGGGAGAGGGAGCTCTGAGGGGAGAGGGTGGAGAGGGTCTCCTGAGGGGAGAGGGTGTCCTGAGAGGAGAGGTGTCTCTGAGGGAGAGGTTATCTTGAGGGGAGAGGGCATCGTGAGGGGTGAGGGGTCCCTTTGCAGCCGGAGTGCTGGGCTTGAGAGCCCGTGTCCTGCAGTTCTGTGCCCACAAGTCCAGCCGACCATCCCTGGGCCCCGCTGGTGGGATGCAGGAAAGGGAACTTGGTGTCACCGCTGGACTCCTGAGCATCCAGTATGGCCAAGAAGTCTGGTGGGGGTCGGGTATGTGCTGCCCCCTTGGGCCCAGGGTTCAGAAAGTTTGTCTCAGGTCGGGGAGGAGGAAGCCCCTGCGTGTGGGCCCGCCCCACGTGCCTTAACCAGTTTCAGATGGTGGTGGGCTGCCGGTCCCTGCCAAGGTCTAGCCAGGAAGTGCCTGACAGCTGCCGCGTGATGATTAATTGCCTGAGTCTGCGCTCCAGAGGCTTCCCTCTGGCCCTCACACTCCCTGGAAGCCTGCAGCTCCCATTACACCCATGGTGCAGGAAATCGCTGTCGACGGCACCACTGGCCCTTCTGACAGTCCGGGAAGTACAGGGAGGATGAGGCCAGAGCCTCAGGGCCAGTGCCCCTGGGGACTGACTTTGCTTCAAGACCAAGGACAAAGGCCTGAGCTGACGTCAGTTCTAGCTGCCATGGTGACAGGGGCGCTGTTCCCTGGGTTCCCAGAGGAGCCTGAGTGGAGCCAGAAGTCAGGGCTCAGGTCCCAGCAGCCCTGGGCTTGGGCAGTTGCCTCCTCCCTTCACTGCAGCTGTGCCCGGACGCTGGGGATGGCCAGGAGTGGTGGGGCCACGCGGTGTGGTGGTGGGGGGGTCAGCAGAGAGTGAGACTGTCTCCGTGTCAGGGTTCACTGCGAGCTGAGGGGGAGTGTGGCCCCGGGCACCCGGAGAGGCAGGAGGTGACCCTGTGAGGGAGGGAAGGCCCCCTGCAGACCTGGGAAAGATGCCCGGCTGGTTCCCCTTTGGCGCCTGTGGTGGTGATTGCATGCGCCACGCTTCTCAGGAGCCCGTTGTTCATGCAGGGCAGAACGTCCCTGTGTGTCCCGGTCCTCACGCCCGCCTCCCCTTCGAGCCCGTGGGGAGTGGTCAGTTCCCGACTCCGCTCCCATGTCCAGCTGGGGCTTGCAGGGTCAGGAGACCCCATGCTTGGGCTGGCTCTGCTCCTTTGCCAGCCTCCAGAGATGGTTTCCTCCCCTGAAGCCGTAACTCAGCTGCTGTTGGCTAGCTGAGACGTATATGCTTCCTGATGGGTGGGTACTGCTCTGAGTTATGTATCTCGTGGGCCTCTTTGAGGACCAGCAAATCTCAGTAAACTCTGTCCATGTCAGGGTTCGGACAGGCTCTTGGGCCACCACTGACTGTGGAACAACGGTGTCAGTGCTGGTGTGTGGTGACCAACAGCTCGGTGGCCGGAGCTCTGTCCCTAGCTGTGCCTGCCTTTGGCCAGGAGGGTCCTCAGTGACCCAGCCCTGCTGCGCCCCTCCTGCTCCGCCATGCCACACCTCACACCTTGTACCTCCATGCAGGGAAACCCAGGATCCACCCGAGGAACACCTGGGGGCTTCCCAAAGGCGTGGCACAGGACTTGATGGGGCAGCTTGTTGCCACAGAGCAGGTGGTGTGGCCTCAGTTTGGAGTCCGAGTTGCTTGTGGGCACATCCTGCAGCAGCTGCTGCCTCCGAGACAGGGAAGGCAGAGTTTGCAGAAGAGGCAAGGGTGGGCGACGTTCAGGGCTCAGCTCTCTGCCTGCACAGTAACGGACCTGGCCCAGCCTCCTTCACGGCATGGACGCTCAAGAACGGGCTGGACATGGCACTCTCGGCCGAGACCTATGCTGAGTGCAGCTTGCCCAGCTAGGGCTGTCTCCAAGCCCCGCAGAGGGGAGGGCTTAGGCACCCTCATGCTGGTACACGCCGGCCCAGTGAAGGAGTTGGGTGGGGCAGGATACTGCAGAAGACCTTGAACTTCAGGTGGTGCACCCCGCCAGGGCACACATACCCACAGCACTGCACACCATGGGTCAGGGTGCTCCCGACTTCCTCCTGCACTGTGTTCCCGACTTCCTCCTGCACTGTAAGCTTCCGACTTCCTCCTGTTCTGTGCTCCCGACTTCCTCCTGCACTGTGCTTTCGACTTCCTCCTGTTCTGTGCTCCCGACTTCCTCCTGCTCTGTGCTCCCGACTTCCCTCCTGCTCTATGCTCCCGACTTCCTCCTGCTCTATGTTCCCGACTTCCTCCTGTTCTGTGCTCCCGACTTCCTCCTGCACTGTGCTTCCGACTTCCTCCTGTTCTGTGCTCCCGACTTCCTCCTGCACTGTGCTCCCGACTTCCTTCTGCGCCTGTGCTCCCGACTTCCTCCTGTTCTGTGCTCCCGACTTCCTCCTGCACTGTGCTTCCGACTTCCTCCTGTTATGTGCTCCCGACTTCCTCCTGCACTGTGCTCCCGACTTCCTCCTATTCTGTGCTCCAGAATTCCTCCTGCTCTGTGCTTACAACTTCCTCCTGCTCTGTGCTTCCAAACTTCCTCCTGCTCTGTGCTTACAACTTCCTCCTGCTCTGTGCTTCTGAACTTCCTCCTGCATTGTAGCTCCCGACTTCCTTCCTGCACTGTGCTCCACAGGAAAGGAAGGAAGGAGGGAGGGAGGAAGGAAAGAAGGAAGAGGGAAGGCAGGAAGAAGGGAAGAAGGCAAGGAAGGAGGGAGGAAGGCAGGAAGGAGGGAAGGAAGAAGAGACATGGATGAGGAGACCCAGATGTAGCTGGCAATAGTTTCAGCTACATAGACCTAGATTATAGCTGTGTCCACAGACGTGATGGCAGAATCAGAATAAATAGAATATGGGTAGATAGAATACAGAGATAGACACTGAATAGGCATATGTATATATGTGTCAAAACTAACACGTAAATACCAGGAAAATGACATATACACTGACAGAGAGCATTGCCCTAACAATATCATCATAATTATCAAACTTTACCGACAAGAATAAAAAGGAAGATTCAAATAACTAAAGCCAGAAATTAGAGAGTGAATATTATAAATTAACTTAAATAATTGAAGAATTTTAAGAGCATAGCATGAACAACTGTAACCACACATATTAAATAGCCTAAATCAAAAATACTGTCTAAAAAACATAGCTTACAGAAAATTAAAAAATGAAACTAGGGTCAGACCCATGATACAGTGGGTCTGGCATTTGCCTTGCATGCCACTTACCCAGATTTGATCCTCAGCATCCCATATGGTCCCCTGAGCCTGCCAGGAGTAATCCCTGAGTGCAGAGAGAAGAGTAATCTCTGAGCATCACCGGTATGGCCAAACAAACAAACAAACAAACAACTCTTCAGAACATAAGTATTAAGGACCCAGAATTATTGTAAACATCTGCTAGTGAAGAATATCTCAAAATCAAGTGGCTTTGATCTCTATTGCCTCCGAGGGCCCAGTGGTCAAGCGCCAATGCAGTTAACATGACTGGCCATGACCCAGGACTCATGAGTGAATCTCCAGAGAGGCCTACGAATGGCAGGAATGATACCGGCCTTCATGTGGTGCTCAGCTGCTTTGCGCTGCATCTTAAAAGTTGGTATACTGATGTGCCAGGTAGCACATCACATTTAATAATTAAGTCTGGGGCTCACGATAACAAGTGTGTGGTCACAATGTCTATTCTGTAAGAACATATCAGTAATTTCTTAACAGGGGACTCAATGGCCCAATGGGTCCACTGGGATTTAATAATCCTCATTAACTCTCTTCTTCACTTGATCACTTGAATCTCGTTATTCATCGATTTGCTCGAGCGGGCTCCAGTAACATTTCCATTGGACCCTATCACGTGCCAATGTAGCCCAATGGCATCTGGTTGATTCAGGAATATGAAGAGCCTCAAACTGTTCCTTCAGGGTCTTAACAAGGAAGTCTGACCATCTTGCAGGTGGGCGGCCACGTGATCTTTTGACATCCTGTGGGATCCAGTCGGTAACGGCTCTAGTCCAGCGGTTGTCTCCAAATCGCATTACATGTCCAGCCCATCTGATTTTCGAAGCCTTGGCAAACGAGACAGCGTCCCTGATTCTGGAATAGCGATGGAGGTCAGAACTCCGGATTCCTTCACTCACTTGAGTGAGACTTGATATTCCAAGCATAGCTCTTTCGATTCCTCTCGGGAGACCCAAATAGCATTCTCATCCTGCTTTCGTAGGGCCCAGGTCTCTGAGGCGTATGTTAATGTAGGGAGAACGGTGGAGTCGAAGAGATGTGCCCGGAGCCGGAGGTTCTTTTGTCCTTTTAGCTATTTCTTCGATGGCTTTGAAGGCATTCCATGCCGCTCTCTTCCTCCTGTGCAGGTCAGGTTTTAGGTCGTTCATCATGTTGACTTCTCGACCTAGGTACACATAACTGCTGCATTCAGAGATGTTTGTTTCATTGAATGGGGCCTCAGGAACTAGTTCATTTTTCATGAACATAGTTTTCTTCAGGTTCAGCTGTAGACCTATCTTTCCACATTCTCGGTCAAAGTCAGCCAGCATTTGTGCCGCTTGGCTAATGTTTGGTGTTATTTGAACGATGTCATATATTCTTTCTTCTAAGAATATATTTTTCAGACCATATATAGCAAATTGTCTCTAACAAGCAAAGTAAAATAGATTATCCGTGATATGCTTAGGGTAGGCTCAAACAGTGGTTGTAAAAATTTGTTGTAATTGTTGTCTGTAGTTGCAGAGGTGGTGAGTTTGGGGTAGGGTAGCAGAAACCCACGATGTGCTATGAATTCAGTGAGTGAGATCGAGAACACAGATGGTCCAAATTTGCACGTAACAACCCAGGATAAGGTCAGGACTTTATCAATGCCATTCCCATATGTCGCAGTGGTTAGTGCTGGATAAGGGAACTGGTATGGGGATGGGGAGAGGGTGGGAAACGAGGGTCTTTGGTGCTGATGGGGGTACACTGGTGGTGGGATTGGTGTTGAACGATGAATGCTTGTAACAACTGTACTGTGAAAAACTTGGTATTTTGCAAATCATGGTGTTTAAATAAAGTAAAACAAATCAACTGGCTTTGATTATATATTTTGTTAAACACTTGTGGGATTTAAATTTTTTTTTTGTGGGGCTGGAGTGATAGCCCAGCGGGTAGGGTGTTTGCCTTGCCGCGGCCGGCCCATCCCGGCCAGAGTTCGATTCCCGGCATCCCATATGGTCCCCCGAGCACTGCCAGGAGTGATTATATATATATATATATATATATATATATATATATATATATATATATATATTTTTTTTTTTTTTTTTTTTTTGCTTTTTGGGTCACACCTGGTGGCACTCCGGACTGACTCTTGGCTCTGTACTCAGGATCAGTCCTGGAGGGGTTTGGGACCATATGTGGTGCTGGGATCGAACCTGGGTCAGCCAAGTGCAAGGCAAATGCCTTACCTGCTGTCTTATCACTTTGGCTCCTCATCAAACATTTGAAGAACTAAGACCAATTTCTTTTAACTCTCACAAATGTTTCCAAAGGGAAGAAAGCACTTCCAAATGTATTTAATTATGCTGATATTACGCTAACAGCAAAGTTAGGAACAGATGCTTAAAGAAAACTAGAATTCTTTTCCTAAAGAATATTGATACAAAACTCTTCAGTAAAATGCTGTGGAATATAATTCGACAGCTCATTAAACAAGCACTGGAACCTGGGTCTGCCCCGGAAGAAGGATGTTTGGTTTTGACCATCAGAGCTCACGCAATAAGCCAGGGAAACACGAGCTTGTTTGCTCATCTCCGCTGAAAGCCAGTTCAAACGCAGATAAAGCATTTGACAAACAGCACCTTCTTAGAATAAAAAGCGCTAAGCAAAATGGGACTCGGGTAAAATCAGTTCAATACTCTACAGCTTGCGCGTGGGAGACACAGCCAAGGAAATGCTCAAAAGCAGCAAAACAAACTTTTCCTCTCCGTCAGGGGCATGAGAAATCCTTTGTTCTTAACACTTTTATTCAATACAGCACTAGAAGTTCCTGCTAGAATAATTAAGAAACACATTTTGAAAGACACGTAAATTCTAGGAAGGAGGGAAGGAAGTGCTTACAGATGCCATGATTTCTTTGTTGTTGTTTTATGGACTGGGGTTAGTCTTAGCTCTGTGCGGGTGCTCAGGGGAGCAGGAGGAGACGGAGTTGAACCTGGGCCCCTGCAGGGCCGTGGAAGACTCCGACAGGGAGCTGGGCCAGGCGGGGTGTGGACCCGTTTTTCTCCAGCAGTCTGGCAGCACTGAGTGGGCGTTGGTTCCTTGAGGCAAAACCACATGGCGGGTGGGGCCTGCTCTGTCCTGGGGCAGGGTCTGGCCAGTGGCTTCACTCTATGAGGCTGCTCAGGGCTTGGTTGAGCTGACGGGCCCAAGTGTCCATGGCCTCTCTGGGCCTGTTTGGTCAGGTCCCCTGCCCTTGTGCCCTGCGAGGGTTGGCGGGGTGGGGTGGGGAGGGGTCCCCGCCTCGCCCCTGTGGGAGGCGTCCCTGCCCTGATCTGAAGCTCCCACGTTCCTGTCTGCAGGCGGCGCTGCGGCCCCTCTGCGGTTCTCTCTGGCCCTCGGGTGTTGCCCCCATGTCTCGGTCCCCTCCCAGCCCTCCCCATCAGGGACAGACGACACAGTGTTTCCAGAGTGGGGACAGAAGCCAAGAAAAGTCCCCATTACTGAGACCCTTCAGGGGTTGGGCTGCAGCCTGCGGAACCGGGCAGTGCAGGAAGAAAGAAGGTGTGGCCGGGGGTCAGCGTGGCCAGGGGTCAGCGTGGCTGGGGGGTCAGCGTGGTGGGGGGGTCAGCGTGGTGGGGTGGTCAGCATGGCAGCATCAACTACAGGGATGGGGCAAGGGCCACACGCTCCTACCCACCACCGCTGACCTCTCTCTCCCCTCTCTTCCTTTCTCTCTCTCCTCTCTCCCCCTCTCTCCCTCTTTCTCCGTCTCTCTTCCTCTCTTTCTCTCTCCCTCTCCTTCTCTCTCCCTCCCTCTCTCCCTCTCTCTCTCTCCCTCTCCTTTCTCCCTCTCTCCCTCTCTTTTCTCCCTCTCCCTCTCCTTTCCCATCTCTTTCCCTCTCCTTTCCCCTCTCTCTCCCTCTCTCTCTCCCTCTTTCTCCCTCTCTTCTTTTCTCTCCCTCTCCTTCTCTCTCCCTCCCTCCCTCTTTCTCCCTCTCCTTCTCCCCCCTCTCTCTCTCCTCCTTCTATCTCCTCTTTCTCTCTCTCTTTCTCCTTTCTCCCTCTCTCCCTTCCTGTCTCTCACTCTCTCCTTTTTCTCTTCTCTTTTCCGCTCTCTCCTCTTCTCTCTCCCCCCTCTCTCCTCATCTCCTCTCTCTTGCTCTCTCCCTCTCTCTCCCCATCTCTCCCTCTCTCTCTTCCTCTCTGCTCTCTCTCCCTTCCTATCTCTCTCACTCTCTCCCTTTTCTCCTCCCTTTCCCTCTCTCTCTCCTCTTCTCTCTCCCCCTCTCCTCATCTCCTCTCTTGCTCTCTACCTCTCTCTCCCCTCTCTCCCTCTCGCTCTTCCTCTCTCTGCTCTCTCTCCCTTCCTGTCTCTCTCACTCTCTCCCTTTTTTCTCCTCTCTTTCCTGCTCTCTCTTCTCTCTCCTCATCTCCCTCCTCTTACTCTCTCCCTCTCTGCACCCCCTGTCTGAGAAAACTTGCCCGGAGATTCTTGAGTGTGTTGGACTCTGGGCCGAACTCTCTTGTCCTGCAGCTCTTTGAGGAGGTCAGACCCTCTGCCCCAGCCAAGGTGCAGCCAGTGCTAGGGGCCACTCAGCCTGGGGTCCTGCCCCACACCCCCAATGGAGGGACCTGCAGTCTGAGAGGATGGCGACCGCCTGGCCCCAGACCTCTGAACTGCCTGTGGGCCCCACCCGAAGAGAGGAGGTGGCCTTTTCAGGGACAGTCACACGTCGTGTCCCCCAGTGTGTGGCCTCAGCCTGGCCTGGTTTTTTTTCTGCCCCTTTCTGCCCCTTTTTGAGGTGGCTGTCGCTGAGTCCCCGCGTTCCCGGCCTTTGCTGAACCGGCTTATAGGCAGCTTGTGGGACCACTTGGGGAGCTCTGTGTGTGCCAGGACTGTGTTCCCCTTCTCTGTCCCCCGAGCTTCTCCTCAGGCTCCGTGTGCCATTGTCCTTTGCTCCTGTCAGAGTCGCTGGCCCCACAGTGATGGGCTCTGGCAGGTATTTCTGGATATGCCCCGTGTCCGGTGCTGCAGGCTGGGTGACAAGACGCTTGGCACAGGGGCGGAGTCGAAGTCGCACCTATTTTGGGCAGCAGCTTCCTCGGCTCTCAGCGCCATAACCTCACACTCAGCTTATCTGCGAGGAAGCAGCCGGCAGGGCTGAGTGTGGGGCCTTGAGGAGCCCCCCTGGAGTCGATGCTGTCCAGGAGATGGGCCACACCCTTCATGAGCTGTCTTGGGGGTCCAGCTGAGGCCCTCGGAGGGTCAGGGTCAGGGCTGAGAGCCCATGACCTGCTAGGGGATCAGTGGTTGGGGTTGGGAGCCCACAGCCTGCTGGGGGTCAGGGTCAGGGTCAGGGCTGGGAGTCCACAGCCTGCTGGGGGTCAGGGGTCAGGGGTCAGGGCTGGGAGCACACAGCCTGCTGAACTGAGCTGGAGTCCCCGTGAGAGCCATCTGAGGGTCTCAGCAATTTTCCTTCCTGAGTAAAGGCTGAGAAAGGTCTACTGCAGGCAATGGGTTGCCCCCAGAGGGTGCAGAATGTCTAGAGTGTGGCAGAGGGGAGCCAGGGGTCCTCTGAACCTGTAGGTGGAGAAGGGTCCCCGGCTGGGGCTCGGCTGGTGCTGGGTGCCCGGTCCCAGTCTGGGGCTCGGCTAATGCGGTTTAATAGTCTGATCCCCAACTTCATAGCAACTCCAGAAGAAAATGAATAAGCGGAAAAGGGGAGTTCTACCTTCAAAGGAAGCTTCGCAGTGACAGAAACCAGGAGTCCAAGTCCAGCTTCTGATTTTATTTTTAAAATTCTGAAAATTCCAGTTCTGGAAAATATCAATCTGACCCACACTCAGACAGGCCAGCCGGGACAGAGACGGCCGGAGAAGCAGCTGGCTGAGTCTGTGTCTCTACCTGAAGCTCCACAGCCACACATGGTCCAATGCTGGGTGGGCGCTATGCCCGGCTGTCTCGGCGTCTCACTGTGTCTCGTGTCTCACTGTGTCTCAGTGTCTCACTGGGTCTTGTCGCCTCACTGGGTCTCGCTGCCTCACTGGGTCTCATCGTCTCACTGTGTCTCGGCGTCTCACTGTCTCGGCATCTCACTGTGTCTCAGGGTCTCACTGTGTCTCGGCATCTCACTGTATCTCAGCATCTCACTGTGTCTCAGCGTCTCACTGGGTCTCATCGTCTCACTGTGTCTCAGCAGCTCACTGTGTCTCAGCATCTCACTGCGTCTCAGCGTCTCTCTGGGTCTCACCGTCTCACTAGGTCTCACAGTCCCACTGGGTCTCATCGTCTCACTGTGTCTCAGCTGTCTCACAGTGTCTCAGCGCTTCACTGTGTCTCAGCGCCTCACAGTCTCACTGTGTCTTGGCGTTTCACTGTGTCTTGGCGCCTCACTGGGTCTTGGCGTCTCACTGTGTCTTGTCTCACTGTGTCTTGGCGTCTCACTGGGTCTTGGAGTCTCACTGGGTCTCGGCGTCTCACTGTGTCTCGGTGTCTCACTGTGTCTCAGCTGCCTCACTGTGTCTCACAATCTCGCTATGTCTTGGCATCTCACTGTGTCTCAGCATCTCACTGTGTCTCGGCATCTTACTGTGTCTCATCATCTCACTGTCTCATTGCCTCACTGGGTCTCAGCATCTCACTGTGTCTCAGCATCTCACTGGGTCTCAGCGTCTCACTGGGTCTCAGCGCCTCACTGTGTCTTAGCGTCTCATTGGATCTCACCATCTCACTGTCTCACAGTCCCACTGGGTCTCATCGTCTCACTGTGTCTCAGAGTCTCACTGGGTCTCAGCGTCTCACTGTGTCTCAGCGTTTCACTGTATCTCGGTGTCTCATTGTGTCTCAGCATCTCACTGTGTCTCAGCATCTCATTGTGTCTGAGCATCTCACTGTGTCTCAGCATCTCACTGTGTCTCAGCATCTCACTGCATCTCAGCGTCTCTCTGGGTCTCACCATCTCACTGGGTCTCACAGTCCCACTGGGTCTCACTGTGTCTCAGCTGCCTCACAGTGTCTCAACGCCTCACTGTGTCTCAGCGCCTCACAGTCTCACTGTGTCTTGGCATTTCACTGTGTCTTGGCGTCTCACTGGGTCTTGGTGTCTCACTGTGTCTTGTCTCACTGTGTCTCGGCGTCTCACTGGGTCTTGGCGTCTCACTGGGTCTCGGTGTCTCACTGTGTCTTGGCGTCTCACTGTGTCTCAGCTGTCTCACTGTGTCTCGGCATCTTACTGTGTCTCGTCATCTCACTGTCTCATCGTCTCACTGGGTCTCAGCGTCTCACTGTGTCTTAGTGTCTCATTGGGTCTCACCGTCTCACTGTCTCACAGTCCCACTGGCTCTCATCGTCTCACTGTGTCTCAGAGTCTCACTGGGTCTCAGCGTCTCACTGGCTCTCATCGTCTCACTGTATCTCGGTGTCTCACTGTGTCTCAGCTGCCTCACTGGTCTCAGCGTCTCACTGGGTCTCAGCATCTCATTGGTCTCAGCATCTCACTGTGTCTCAGTGTCTCACTGTGTCTTAGCATCTCACTGTGTCTCGGCGTCTCACTGTATCTCAGCGTCCCACTGTGTCTCAGCTGTCTCACTGGTCTCAGAGTCTCACTGTGTCTTAGCATCTCTCTGTGTCTCAGCTGTCTCACTGTGTCTTGGCGTCTCACTGGGTCTCAGCGTCTCACTGGGTCTCAGAGTCTCACTGTGTCTCAGCGCCTCACTGTGTCTTAGTGTCTCACTGGGTCTCACATCTCACTGTCTCACAGTTCCACTGGGTCTCATTGTCTCACTGTGTCTCAGAGTCTCATTGTGTCTCAGCATCTCACTGTGTCTCAGCGTCTCACTGTATCTCAGTGTCTCACTGTGTCTCAACATCTCACTGTGTCTCAGCGTCTTACTGTGTCTCAGTGTCTCACTGTGTCTCACGTCTCACTGTATCTCAGCGCCCCACTGTGTCTCAGCGTCTCACTGTGTCTCGGCGTCTCACTGTGTCTCAGTGTCTCACTGTGTCTCAGCATCTCACTGTGTCTCAGCGTCTCACTGTGTCTCAGTGTCTCACTGTGTCTCAGCGTCTCACTGTGTTTCAGCTGTCTCACTGGCCTCAGAGTCTCACTGTGTCTCAGCAACTCACTGTGTCTCAGTGTCTCACTGTGTCTCAGTGTCTCACTGTGTCTCAGCTGCCTCACTGTATCTCAGCGCCCCACTGTGTCTCGGCGTCTCACTGGTCTCAGAGTCTCACTGTGTCTTAGCGTCTCACTGGGTCTTGGCGTCTCACTGGGTCTCAGCGCTCTCACTGGGTCTCAGCGTCTCACTGTGTCTCAGCGCCTCACTGGTCTCAGCATCCCACTGTGTCTCAGCGTCTTACTGGTCTCAGTGTCTCACTGTGTCTCAGTGTCTCACTGTGTCTCAACATCTCACTGTGTCTCAGCTGCCTCACTGTGTCTCAGAGTCTCACTGTGTCTTAGCATCTCTCTGTGTCTCAGCGCCTCACTGTGTCTTGGCGTCTCACTGGGTCTCAGCGTCTCACTGGGTCTCAGAGTCTCACTGTGTCTCAGCGCCTCACTGTGTCTTAGTGTCTCACTGGGTCTCACTGTCTCACTGTCTCACAGTTCCACTGGGTCTCATTGTCTCACTGTGT
Source organism: Cryptotis parvus (assembly GCA_021461705.1). Taxonomy (NCBI): domain Eukaryota; kingdom Metazoa; phylum Chordata; class Mammalia; order Eulipotyphla; family Soricidae; genus Cryptotis; species Cryptotis parvus. Next base: position 42,656 of record JAJIBD010004715.1, on the reverse strand, counting down.
CTCAGAGACTCATTGTGTCTCAGCATCTCACTGTGTCTCAGCGCCTCACTGTATCTCAGTGTCTCACTGTGTCTCAGCATCTCACTGTGTCTCAGCGTCTCACTGTGTCTCAGTGTCTCACTGTGTCTCACATCTCACTGTATCTCAGCGTCCCACTGTGTCTCAGCGCCTCACTGTGTCTCGGCGCTCAATGTGTCTCCGGCCTCACTGTGTCTCAGCATCTCACTGTGTCTCAGCGCCCCACTGTGTCTCAAGCGTCCCACTGTGTCTCCAGCGTCTCACTGTGTCCCGGCATCTCACTGTGTCTCGGCGTCTCACTGTGTCTCAGCATCTCACTGTGTCTCAGCGCCTCACTGTGTCTCAGTGTCTCACTGTGTCTCAGCTGCCTCACTGTGTTTCAGCATCTCACTGTGTCTCAGCGCCTCACTGTGTCTCGGCGTCTCACTATGTCTCAGTGTCTCACTGTGTCTCAGCATCTCACTGTGTCTCAGCGTCTCACTGTGTCTCAGTGTCTCACTGTGTCTCAGCGTCTCACTGTGTCTCAGCATCTCACTGTGTCTCAGTGTCTCACTGTGTCTCAGTGTCTCACTGTGTCTCAGCGTCTCACTGTATCTCAGCGTCCCACTGGTCTCAGAGTCTCACTGTGTCTTAGCGCCTCACTGGGTCTCAGCATCTCACTGTGTCTCAGCGTCTCACTGGTCTCAGCATCCCACTGTGTCTCAGCGCCTCACTGGTCTCAGTGTCTCACTGTGTCTCAGAGTCTCACTGTGTCTCAGAGTCTCACTGTGTCTCAGCATCTCTCTGTGTCTCAGCGTCTCACTGGGTCTTGTGTCTCACGGGTCTTGGTGTCTCATTGACACCGGTGGGGCCCAGCTCTGGAGAGCAGTTTGCCCTTCTCCTTCACAGCATGGGTTCTGCCTCAGTGTGGCCCCTACAGGGAGAGTCGATGGAGAGTGGATGGATCATGAGCGGTGGCAGGCAGTGAGCAATGGCAAAGAAGATGCTGGAGCAGTTGATGACAGCTAATAGACAATGGATGGACACAAAGTGTGGGCAGTGATGGACAGTGGACCCTGGTTAGTGCTAGATGTGTGTTACCGCTTGGACGGGGAAGCCAGTGCAGGTGACGGCAGGGCACTATGGAGGTGAGGGAAGAGCACAGCACACACCAGATGATGCCAACTTAGACAGACACACAAACACACAACAGACACACAGACAGACATAGACACACAAGAGATACAGAAACAGACAGACATAGACACACAAGAGATATAGACACACAGACATAGATGCACTAGAGATACACAGACACACAGACAGATAGACTGACACACAGCCAGGCACACATACAGGCACACAGACAGACAGGCACACAGGCACACTGACAGACAGACAGACGACAGGCATACGCACACTGACAGACACACTGACAGACCTGGCGCCGCCATGCCAGCATCCAGCTTCAACCCCAGTGGAGAGAACCAGGCTGTGTGGGCCAGGGCCAGTCGGGGAGGTCCGAACAGACCCCGGGGCTCTGAGAATGAAGAAAGGTGTTGGCCTTTCCTGATGGCCACCCTCATGCCTGTCCCTAGAGGGTCCAGGGGCAGAAAGGAGTCAGTTCAGTGCCCCCCAGTTCCTTCCACATGTACCCATGCAGATTCTGGCTCAGCTTTGTCCCCCCCCCCCCCCATCCACAACACAGCCCACACTCTGCAGGTGCAGCCCAGAACAAACACAGAGGGGCGGGAGGAGGCTGCAGAGTGTTCATGCAGGATGGGGGAGGGCCAGCATGTGGGGGGACAGGTTCCTGGAGGGGTCTTAGTCTGTTGCTGGGGGGGTGTCCTATAAGGGGCCCATAGTCAGCATTGACCAGCCTGTGACTGAGCATCTGTGGGGCCCAGACCTGTCCCTGAGTGTCTGTGGGGCCCCAGGCCTGTCCCTGAGTGTTTGTGGGGTACCCTCTACCCCTTCCAGGATGCAGGTGTGGGGCCCCTCCCCCATGTAATCCATGGTTCCTTGCCTTCTGGCCCTGAAAGAGGGGCCTTGGCGCAGCATGGGGCAAGCTGGCTTGTGTGGCGCATCACGGCTGGCTGTGCAGTGACGGCACAGAGGCAGGACCCAGCAGCTGGCAGGTAACGAGGGTGATGAGCCCTGACTGCCCACCAGCCTCAGCCCCCAGCAGCGACCCACAGGGCTCCCGCACTGAAGGGGGCGGGGTGGGGAGCAGTGAGCACCCCCCACCCGGTGGCCTTTGGAGGAGCTGCAGAATGCTGGCTCCTGCAGAAGAGGGCCAGGACCCTCAGAGGTCTGCGGAGCCCCTGGTACCACCACTCCCCACCGGGCCCACCCCCCCCCACCGGCCTCTGTGGCAGGTTGGACACTTGCGACTGTGGCAAGGGGCAGGCCCTGGATGGAGGCGGCTGAGATCATTAGCCTAATTGGAGTCGCCGGTCTTTGTTGTGTTGGGAGGAGGGAGCCAGGTCCACTCTAGCTCCAAGCTTGTTGCCCAGGACGGCCTTTGTTGTGATAATCTGAAATTAATTTGCACTTGAACCCAACTTTCTTGGGGCTCTCTGAAACCCTCTTATAATTCTGTGCCCTGCACGCTAAGGAGAGCTGCCCGTGTGACAGCCCTGAATATTTGAATTCCCCTGGCTCTGGGGCTTCTCTCTTATCTCACGAGGTAATAAAACAAAATGCTCCTGCACGCACGCGGGCTTCAGAGACTGGAGGCAGCTGCCTCTGCTCCTCCGGCACCTTCTGGGGTCAGTGCGGCTTTAACAGGAACTCAAGCGTGTGTTGCTCTGGGTTGATTTCGACCTGGAAGGTTCCGAGAAGGTGCAAACTTGAGTTTTATTCTCTTTTAGCCTTTGTCTCCACGCTTTTTCTGTTTTCTTGAGGCTGTGGAAAGCTCTTGGCTCCTAATAAGCCCATTGATCTGCACCTTCCGGAGCGCTGGGTAATATCCTTATCAGCATTGCCTTAGTTTTAACCCAGATTAGTGTTTGGGGTGAGGAATCTCATTAAAGCCCAGTTGCTCGCCCTGGGTGTCTGCCTTTGGAATTGTAATGGATTCGGAGGCCAGGGGGCCCTCCCCAAGCACATTCCTTCCCGGCTAATCCTGCCTCCTCTCCTGGACAGGGCCCTCAGAGAGGCCCCCACCCCACTGCAGGCTGTCTCCACTTGCTGGAGGGGGGGGGGCTCCTCCCTCCTGCCTGCTGGGCTCCCAGCACAGTGCCAGCCTTGACAAATGGCTTCCTTTCCCTGCGGGTGCTCCCACCTCACCCAGATGCCCCACCCAGGACCTGCAGGTGGTATAAGGTGCAGAGAGCCCGGCTGGGTTCTATGATCTGAGCAGCGGCAAAGCCCCTGTAGGTCACCTCTGGTTTGGGGGTCCACAAAGGAGAGAATAGCCAGCTGTGAGGGCTCCTGTAAATGGGGGTGGCTGCACCCGAGGAAGGGGTGAGCTGGCTGCTGCCCAGGGCGTGCGCCCACTGTCTCTGCAGGGCTGTCCCCACTGCCCTATGAGGCACATGTGTCCCCCTGTCTCTGCGGGGCAGCAGTTGTGTCCTGGCTGTGTGAGTGGCCCCAGGCAGGGCTGGGTGAGGCCCCCGCGGTGGTGGCCGGGACTCTGGGCTTTATCTCGGCACTCAGCCCCGCTGAGCGTGTCACCGTGTCACCGACAAGCCCTGACACAAGCAGCAGCTGCCTCTCGGGCTTGTCTCCTGAGGCCGATACCGGGCGGCCGAGGTGTGATGAGATGGGCAGGAAGCTGGTTTGGGGGCTCCGCTGCCTCCTGCTGCCCTCCCCCCCCCCCATGCACTGTCCAGCAGACACCCCCTGGAGCAGCTGCACTCCTCCTTGAGCACAATGGGGAGGGGTCCCTGCTCTCCCTTCATGTGGTGCCAGGCCCCTGGAGACCCCAGAACCCTGGGTGGGTCTAATTTTGGGGACTCCCACTTTGATTGACCTTTTGTTTGATTTTTGTTTTGGTTTTATGCCTCCACTGGCAGTGCTCAGGGCAGACTCCTGGCTCTGTCCTTGGGGATCACTCCTGGTGGTGCTCAGGGGCTCGAATGGGTTCTTGGGGACTAAAGCTGGGTCAGCCATGTGCCAGGCAAGCCCACTGCCCTTCTCCTGTATCTCTGGCCCCTGCGGTCTCCCACCCTGAGCTGAGTGTCCTGCACCAAGGCCGCCCCTTCACAGAGGGCCCAGGGCTGCATCTCCCATGGATGAGGGGTGCACAGCCCTGGGCTCCGGGACTGGCTGGGCCTCACGTAATTGATTAGTATTTAAATCCATGCTAATTTTGCCACCATACCAAGGGCCTTTTCTTGCATATACATGAACACCCATATTACTATTCTGGGAGGTTTCTTCCTTCCCTCTCTTTTAACCCAGAAAATCTTAACACCCGCTTTGCATCATGCAGGTGGAAATGAATTTATAAACACCCAAATCCAGTAAACGATTGTTTCCGGTCCGTGAGCAATCAAAGATGCCTATGGCTGTTCCCTGGTACTAGGCCAGGACTGCGGGTCAAGGGTCACATGCTGTGAGTCATGTGTTCCTGCTGTGTCCATCTGTCCCCCACTGGCCAACAGGCCTTCCTGTCCAAGGGGTCTTAAATGCTGACCAAGGCACAAGGCACAGGTCTCTCCTTCCCCGGCACGTGCTGTGTGCGGCACCGTCTCTGTCCCCAGGTGCCGACACTAAAGTTTCAAGGTCACTCTGTGGGGGCTTCCATGCTTCCGAGGTGTGGGGCACATGGGGTTAAGGGTCTCGTCCTGCCCCTGGCTGTGGGACAGGCCGCTGGACAGCAGCAGTCTGCCTCTCTTGCCTGAGTGTTGGGGTCTCAGTGGCTGAGCTCCCGGGGCTTGGCACCGCCAGCCCTGCTTTGCCCCTTTGTGGGAAACGCGCCACAGTCTATACTGAGAAGGCTGCCTGAGGGTGTGGCCGTGGGCTCAGGCCCAGGCCCGCTGTGTCTCACCCTCTGAGCACTGCCAGCTGACCCCTCCAATGGGAAGCCTCCAGTCCCTGGAAGGAGCGAAACTGGCAGTATCCTGTGCCCCAGCAGGACTGGAACCAACGGACACTTATGGGAGCCCCCTGGACAAGCTTCACCTTTTGGACCCACTGGCCCATGTGCTTTCCCCAAGCTTATGGAGCCAGAACGACCCAGAACCTCCCCAATGGGCTCTCACCCAGGCCCTCCAACCACTAATGTGGGGCCATGGGTCCCTCCCCATGTCCTGGGTGCAGGGCCTCTGGCCAAGAACTCGCTGATGTAGCTTGTAGTCAGCTCTTTCAAGAACCACCTGGCCTGGGGTCCTGGTGACCGGAGGTCCTTCCGGGGTGCACGGACCCCAGTTCACTCAGCACCCCATTACTGCACAGCCACATCCACGGTCATCCTGGTGCCTCCTGGTCTCTTTGGTGCCAGTGTGGGTGGATGTGAGTGGAGAGGTCTGGGTAGCGGGCGGGGGGCATCTGCTTCTTAATCCCAGCCACACTGCAGCCCCAGTCTCTGGCTTTGAGGCCCGGACTGTGTGTCTCGGTGACACTTGTGACACTCCTAATGAGCTCAGTGTCAGACTGCCGGGGCTTTTGTCTTTAACAATAAGCATTTAGCTCGACTAAATGAATAGAAATTGCTTTAGTGAATTACAGAAGCCAGGCTCTTTCCACGCATGGACGCTGATGTTAATTATTTGCACCATGGGCTTATTTTTGCCAATCGTAGTTCACCTAAAATTTGAGTCACAGAGGTTTGAATTCACCGGCTGTTTAGGCCCTCTTTAAAGACGTGGACTCTGGCAGGGACCTAGGAGCGCAAGGACTTCTCCCTCTCTGGGTGGAGGGTTGGGGCAGAGAAAAGGCTCTTGCTGGCCCCGTGGCCCTAGCCAGACTCTGGGTCCACAGCAGCTTCTCCTCCTGTGGCCTGTGGGTTGCGTTTTCAGGAGCCCCCGTGCATGTGTGGGATGAGGGCGGGTGGCCCCAGGGCAGCTGGGTCCTTACCAGGGCTCCATCGCACTCCTGGGTGCTGGCGGTGAAGAAGGTGCCTCCTGTAGTCTCCCCAGTCGGGCCGCCATGAGACCTGAGCCCCCTCTGCATGCCCCCTCCTCATGCTCTATAATCCCATCAGCTTTTGTGTTCAGCAGGTCGTGGGGAAACTTGCCTGGCTGGACCCCCGCATGCGGTGGGTGCCCCCGGTTGCCTCATCATTCAAGGCTCCCCACCAGAACCTAATTGGTAATTAACTGTCACTTACTCCCCATCTCCGGTGCTTGTTTAAAAGTCACTGGCCACTGTGTGGTGGAAACGAATGTCTCAGATTTGGTCCTTTCCTCCTCAGTACAAACCCAGGACACACGCTCGAAACCCAAAGCCTGACTGAAATAAATCAGCACGAATTTACCACCCAGACCTTCAGGTTTTCTCTGCAATGGGACAGAGTGACGGGCATGTAGACTCTCACGGGGCAGCCGGACGCAGGACGCACTCTCGGGCTGCATGTGTGAGCGTCCTCTCAGGATGTCCTCTGCCAAGGGCACCCAGCAGGGCAGCTGCAGAGCCCCCGCCAGCTCAGTCCTACCCTGCCCTGCCTGCCTCCACCGTCTGCTGCCCTCAAAAGGACAGGAGGGGCTGATTCCAGGACTGGGGAGTGACTCCGAAGAGTGACGGCTCAGGCATGAACAGTGCTTGGGTCTAGCAGAAAGTAAAGAGCCCGGAAGTGTTAGTGGGGGTTCAAGAGAAGCATCAGGGCTTTTGACATGGAGCGAAACAGGTGAGTTGTTTGCCCTTCAGTGCTGGAGACAGGGGTTGCAGGAGCTCACAATGGCATTTCTTGCTTTATTCTACTTTTATTGAGAAAAATTGATGTTTAGATGCTTTAACACCATGCAAAAGAGGAACCCCCACACCACAGGGCCGCCATTTTCAACATACGGACTCCACAGCTTGTCAGAGCTCCACCCAGCAGAAGAGCTGATCACAAGCCCTTCTCATCAGAGTCCCACTCTACAGCCGTCTGTTTCAAGACCAGCAGAACCTCGCAAGAAGCCAGATGAACCCCCACACCATGAGGGCCTCCATTTTCAACATCCAGACTCCACAGCTCTTCAGACCTCCACCCAAGAGAAAAGCCGATCTCTCCCCATTGCAGTTCATCAATAAATGCACGAGATGAGACACTACTACATGCAGGTGGAAGAGTTCCACCTGTATGGCAGAGCCTGGCAAGCTACCTGTGTCATATTTGATATGCCAAAACCCAGTAAAAATTATAGACCTCATTCCCATGACCTGAAGGAATGGTTTGAGGTTCTTCGTGTTCCTGGAGCGAGCAGTTGCCCTTGGGCTACACTAGCATGAGACAGGACTTATGGAGATGTTACTGGTGCCCGCTCGAGCAAACTGATGAACAACGGGAAGACAAGTGATACAAGTGAATATCATGTAGGTACGCAGCGTTAATAACTAATGTTTGGTGGGGCCAGAGAAATATCCCAGTGGGTAGAGCACTTGCCTTGCATGCAGCCAGCCCAGGTTCTATGTCTAGCACCCCATGGGGTCCCTGCAGCCCCACCAAGAGAAAGACCTGAGTGTGGAGCCAGGAGTGAACCCTGAGCATCACTGGGTGTGACACAAGCAATCAACCAAAACATGAAAATGAACAGAAATGAAGACACTTTGAGCTGCGCCCGTGGCCACCCTCCTGGTCTGTCCACTGGCTTGTTCCCTGTGCTGCGCAGGAACCCTGGTCTCTTGACTGTGCACCCCGGGGTTCCTCAGTACCCGGAGGCAGCATGTGTGGATCCATCTTCATTGCTGAGAACAGCACAATGGCCTCTGAGGGCGCACTTGGCTCCACCCAGATGCTTTCCCTACACCTGGCCACAGGAGGGCCTGTCACCTGCTTGCTAGCTACACTCCAGAGGTGTTTCCCCCACCGGGCTGGTGGTGGCAGGGGGCGCACACACGGGTCCTCAACCCTGAGCATCAGCCCCGTGTGCCCCTCTGGGCCCCTCTGAGGCAGAAAGACCTGTCTGCTTCAGCAAATCCAGGAGCTGTCCCAGGGTCAGCGAGGGCCAGGGAGGCTCTCCCAGATTTCCTATCATGACGGGACCAGGACCCAGAAGGTGTCCCTGCACTCCATCTAAGGGTCAGTACAGGCAACTGGGTATTGGGGTCAGACACTGGACAATGAGAGTAGGGGTTGCTGGGCAATGCAGCAGGGTGCAGGGAGGAGCCCACAGAGCAGGAATTCACATCTGATTGGAAGCAGTTGGGGGCTCTGTTCCCTTGCAGGGCCCAGACCCTTTGACAGCGGCCCGACGCTCCTCCTGCTGGCGCTCTCCTCTGGGCTGCTCTCTCTCGGCTTCCCTTGCCTTTGGTTCACTTCCAGCTTCCTCAGAAATAAGAGATGACAGTTGTTATAGATATGCTGGTTTAATTACTTGTCAGCTTACGGCTGGTATCTCGGCCAGCCGACGCCGGGGCTTAACTTTCTTCTAGTAGCTTAAAACCTGCCGACCGCCGCAGCGGCCCTTGCAGCCCTACAACTCCGGATACACTGCAGATAAAAGGGGAGCAGACCAGTTGTGCTCAGGTGCCCCGGCCGGTGCCACCTGCACCCCATTTCCATACTGCTCTTGATCCTGGGGCACGACTCACCTAGTCCACGTTTCGGGGAGCCCAGAGTGATTTAATTCCATGTTATAATTTCCCGAGACACACAAAGAGGGGAGGCTGGCAGGCTCCCTGGTGAGCTGATAAGGTGAATGAGAGTGAGGCTGGAAGGGCCAGCCACTGGCTCTAATCCAGCCTCAGTGCTGGAGGACACTTGGGTAATTAAGGCTCTAAGGCGGACACAGCCTTGGCCCAGATCCACTCAGCATCTTCTCGTCCACGTTGGATCGATCGCTGGTTTCTGTGCTCTGGACCTGACTCTTCTCTGACTCCTTAGCCCTGACCTGTGCCCTCTAGCCCTCCAGAAGACACGGGGCCTGACACTGGGCTGGCTGCTGGCTGCCCAGCACCCCCGTCCCTGAGCAGGTTTGGGGCTTTACCTGACCTGACTCTGCTTCATGTATCTGGAGCTGGGGAGGCCTTTGGTGGTAAGCTGTGGGCTCTTGGGCTGTAATGTCCAAGGAGCTGACCAGAACCCAGTGCCCACCTGCCTCACTCTGTGCTGCGGCCTTGGCAGGTGGACGGAGGGGAACACCAACATTGCAATGTGGGTACTGTACCTACCCAACAGGTCTGGGCAGCCCTCGGGCTGGAGGCTGCCAGCGGTCAGGCCAGTCTTGGGACCCATGGCCGGGTGGGCCCTTCCACTCTGGGCTAGCACCTGACTGAGGCCTAGGGGCCCCTTCACTCCCTTAGCTCTGCGAAGCCCTTGATACCAGGCGTGCTTGGTCACCCTCTCCTGGATCTTCATGTAAAGGTGCTGCAAAGCCTCCGTGAGGCTGGCCCTGCTCCTGGAGATGCAGAGGGGGAGAGCTGAGGGGGTCTTAGGAGACCGGCTGGGCCCAGGCCCCCTGCTGGGCTGTGTCTTAGAGAGAGACCTCTGAGGGGACTGTCCACTCCTGTGTCCTGGGCGCCTGTGTTTTCCCAGCACCTGCTCCTGGTGCAAGACACACCAAGCCCCAACCCTGTCCATGAAGCATCCGGAGAGGGGAGCAGAGAGTGTGGGTAGCTCCCCACTGGGCCCCCTGCAGCTTTGACATTGCTGAAGGTTCCCTGTTGATTACTTGCCATCAAGTCCAGGTAAGAGCCATGGTCTTGGCTCACTAATCAACAAGGTTTTATCAGTAATTACGACCCTTTATTACCGGTAGTTTAATAGGTTTATGAGCGGCCATAAACCAGCCCAGCCTGAGTGCGGTAGGGCCGTGGCTGCTTAGGCATCTTGCTGTCTCCCTCATCATCACTTCACCACATCTCAGGTGGGGTTTTTAAACAAAAATATGCGCTTATGCCCTGCGGGGCTGGTTCTGACTGCCCTGGGCTTGGGGCAGAAATCACATGCACATCCATGAAAGCGCCGAAGGAGGTACCCGCAGAGCTCCGTGCTCCAGTGCGGTGTGGCACCCGGTGGCACCCCGCTTTAGCGTGCAGCGGCGTTAGGGTGATTATAATAAAATCATGTTCTATAAGAGCCGCCATCATTCTAACCTTGAAGGGCCTGTAAAGGTGCCTCTGTTTGCCTTGGAGCCCGCACCAGCTCCCTGCCTCATGGACTCCCTCTACGGCCCCAGGAGCACCAGGATTCCAGGTTTCCAGCTCAGCCCTCCAGACCTTCTCCAGAGTGGCCGGCTGAATCCTTTTCTTCCTCCCCTTTTTTAAAAGTGAAAACAGCACATGGTTTCTAAGGGAGAAGCAGAGCATTCCTGGGAAACCCCGCATCCTTCCAGGGGTCGGCTACCTGAGTCTGGAGTCTCAGGCGGGGAGCAGCAGTGAAATGGAAGGTACCAAACCATTCCCGGTTCGTGGACATCGGTATATTGTCCCTCACCTTCCACCCTATTTTCATTGAAATTTCCAGTATACTTTGCCCCAGTGGGCAAAGTACCACCCCACTGCCCCAATCACGTGGCCACTCATTGCAGTTGTGTTAGGGTCTGGATGCCCTGGCAGCACCCCGCCCCACCAGGCCCAGTGTACAGGTGGGCTGATGGCATGGTGACCACATCCTTGCATGCTCAGGCTCAGGGAACCCATGTCCTCGGGCTCTGTGTGTGGCTGCAGCTCCCTGGCACAGGCCCTGCCTGGCCCAGCGGCCCGAGGAACCCTCTGTGCCAGCGAGCGTTAGCTGGAAAATCGTGTGGGAAAGTCAGGCTGAGCGAGGTGTCGGGGAACAAGGCTGCTGGGCTCCCTGGGGCGAGAAGGGGGTGACTACATTCCCCTGAGAACTTTCTTAGGATCAGTAGGCCACTGTCCCCAGAGCACACTCAATCACACAGTCATACAGAGATATGTGTGCTGCCCATGCAATGCAGCCACGCACATGCTTAGACACACATACGCATGTGCATGATTCAGTCACAATATACGCATATGCAGACAGTACAGTCACATGGCACATAGAAAGACATGTCTATACAGTGTAATCACCTACCTGCACACACAGACACACAGTGTTTTATGCTATTGCACACGTGATTACATGCAAGACTCAATATACAATATCCACACATGCAGACACTCATACAATCACAGCACACACAATGCGCAAAATACACAGGTGTACATGCAAGCCTTGACATAATACATTCATGCAACAACCTACATGTACACACAAAAATGTGCACACACAATCTGTGCATAAACAGGAACAACAACACACATGTATACATATAAAGTACACATGCACGTGCACATACCACCTACGCAGCACAGACCACAAGCGTACAGTGTGATGTACACACACACACATGTAGTTGACCCCTGTGCACCCTCTCATACACACATCAGACACGCACACCGCACATTCACACTGTGCCACACACATATACAAATGTTGCACACACATACCCCCCAAAGGTAGAAAATTCGCATAAAATTCAGCTCAAGAGCCACAGGGGGGTGGCTGGAGCTGGGGCCAAGATTGGCCCCACTCACTTGCTGGCTTGAACTGATTCCAGTGAGTAAAGAATCATGTTTTAGGGAGGTCAACTTTCTTGGTGCTCTAGGATCTCATTAGAATGCAAGCGACTAAGCAAAAGTGACAGAAACTGCAGGGAAATTTTGTTCCTTTAAATTAATCAAAGTCTATTTAAATTATAAAGCTTGTTGTGGGCCCTCAGTTTGCAACTTTCAATGTAATAGTAACTTAACTAGGGCCAAAACGGGAAAAAGAAAGCAAGAGAGAAGAAAGGAGAGAGAGAAAGGGCTCAGCGGGCCGGTGGAGGTTCTCAAGGGAATCCAGAGAGTGAATAGGCTGCAGGCTCCGCAATTAGCATATAAATTGTGCGCATGTAAATGACGCTTCTGAAAGGTGTTGGAAAAGTTTATTTTCTTAAGTATTTCAAGTCAGACCCCCTGTAACCTTGTTTACAGTATCCATTTGCACTTCCCTGAAAAGGTTCCTGGGGGGCTCACTCACTGCCCCCCCCCCTCCCAGTCTCCTCGGCTTTATCGCAAATTAGTGGCAGACAAATTAATGAGGGTTTTTATAGTATTCAGCCAAATCATGCAATGAAAGCTGGAGCCCAAACACTGCCGCTTGATTAGTATAATTTGTTGAAATGCAATGCTCTGTGCGCCAGCTTGCCCAGGGCCTGCGCTCTGGTGCAGTTCACCCTGAATTATCAGAGAGGGGCAGAGGTGCCCTGCTGTGGAAAGCCCAGTCCTGACCAGAGCCGCTGGGGCTGGCTGGGGCCACACTGGTGGGCCGCAGCTGCTAGGCTCAGGGTCCATGGTCAAGCCGCAGCAGTGTGGGTGTGGGAGAGCCGGAGCACTGGAGTCACCAGAGGCCAGGAGCTGCCCCCTAGCATGGCCTAAGCCACCCTGTAGCTGAGGCCTGCATCTGCCTTTCTGCAAGTGCTGGGCACTAGGGGAGACCCTCCTGGAGGCAAACACTTGCGTGGGGCCCCTCGGGTCTCTCCTCCCTCCATTGCAGATCCAGCCTCCCCAGACCATCTTACCCACGTGCTCCGAACCTCGCTGAGTTCATGCAGGACCTGGTGTCCCCACGTTCCTGGGCTCCATTCAGGGCCACCATGTGCTGGGAAGGCTGACTCACCCACACCCTGCGCCCGTTGCTAGGACACTGTCCTCAGGGCTCAGTGCATGGGGGGCATGCACCCCTGGGCAGCCCACCACCCCTCACAGGGGCCAGCTTGAGGGGACAGCTGTACAGGGAGGCCAGATGAATCAGAAGCAGTGGGGGACTGCCTCTTGCTCCTCCCCCTACCCCTGACCCCATAGTTGCTGGATTTGCTGGCTCCAGCCCAGACAGGTGGGCCCTGGCTGTGGACGCTGGCCTCAACCTCCCCAGGCCCTGGGTGCTGTCTGTGGCCCCTAATTCCTGCAACTCTCCACTCAGGCTGTGCATCCTGTGTAATGGAAGGCAGCTGTGACGTCTGTCTACGGAAGGCAGCTGTGATGTCTGTCTACGGAAGGCAGCTGTGACATCTGACTATGGAAGGCAGCTGTGATGTCTGACTACAAAAAGGCAGCTGTGACGTCTGAGTACGGAAGGCAGTTGTGTCATCTGTCTACAGAAGGCAGTTGTGTCGTCTGTCTATGGAAGGCAGCTGTGGTATCTGTCTATGGAAGGCAGCTGTGGTATCTGTCTATGGAAGGCAGCTGTGACGTCTGACTACAGAAGGCAGCTGTGACGTCTGACTACGGAAGGCAGCTGTGACGTCTGACTATGGAAGGCAGCTGTGACGTCTGACTATGGAAGGCAGCTATGACGTCTGACTACGGAAGGCAGCTGCGATGTCTGTCTACGGAAGGCAGCTGTAACGTCTGTCTACGGAAGGCAGCTGAGACGTCTGACTACAGAAGGCAGCTGTGACGTCTGACTACAAAAGGCAGCTGTGACGTCTGACTATGGAAGGCAGCTGTGACATCTGAGTACAGAAGGCAGTTGTGTCATCTGTCTACAGAAGGCAGTTGTGTCGTCTGTCTTTGGAAGGCAGCTGTGATATCTGTCTACGGAAGGCAGCTGTGACGTCTGACTATGGAAGGCAGCTGTGATATCTGTCTCACGGAAGGCAGCTGTGATATCTGTCTACGGAAGGCAGCTGTGACGTCTGACTATGGAAGGCAGCTGTGATATCTGTCTACGGAAGGCAGCTGTGATGTCTGACTATGGAAGGCAGCTGTGACATCTGACTATGAAAGGCAGCTGTGATGTCTGACTATGGAAGGCAGCTGTGACGTCTGACTATGGAAGGCAGCTGTGACGTCTGACTATGGAAGGCAGCTGTGATGTCTGACTACAGTAGGCAGCTGTGACGTCTGATTACAGCAGGCAGCTGTGACGTCTGACTACAAAAGGCAGCTGTGACGTCTGACTACAAAAGGCAGCTGTGACGTCTGACTATGGAAGGCAGCTGTGATGTCTGTCTATGGAAGGCAGCTGTGACGTCTGTCTACGGAAAGCAGCTGTGATGTCTGACTACAGAAGGCAGCTGTGACGTCTGTCTACGGAAGGCAGCTGTGACGTCTGACTATGGAAGGCAGCTGTGATATCTGTCTACGGAAGGCAGCTGTGACGTCTGACTATGGAAGGCAGTTGTGTCATCTGTCTACAGAAGGCAGTTGTGATATCTGTCTATGGAAGGCAGCTGTGACGTCTGACTATGGAAGGCAGCTGTGATATCTGACTATGGAAGGCAGCTGTGATATCTGTCTACGGAAGGCAGCTGTGACGCCTGACTATGGAAGGCAGCTGTGATATCTGTCTACGGAAGGCAGCTGTGATGTCTGACTATGGAAGGCAGCTGTGACGTCTGACTATGGAAGGCAGCTGTGACGTCTGACTATGGAAGGCAGCTGTGATGTCTGACTACAGTAGGCAGCTGTGACGTCTGATTACAGCAGGCAGCTGTGACGTCTGACTACAAAAGGCAGCTGTGACGTCTGACTACAAAAGGCAGCTGTGACGTCTGACTATGGAAGGCAGCTGTGACGTCTGTCTACGGAAGGCAGCTGAGACGTCTGACTACAGAAGGCAGCTGTGACGTCTGACTACAAAAGGCAGCTGTGACGTCTGACTATGGAAGGCAGCTGTGACGTCTGACTATGGAAGGCAGCTGTGACATCTGAGTACGGAAGGCAGTTGTGTCATCTGTCTACAGAAGGCAGTTGTGTAGTCTGTCTTTGGAAGGCAGCTGTGATATCTGTCTACGGAAGGCAGCTGTGACGTCTGACTATGGAAGGCAGCTGTGATATCTGTCTATGGAAGGCAGCTGTGACGTCTGACTATGGAAGGCAGCTGTGACGTCTGACTACAGCAGGCAGCTGTGACGTCTGACTATGGAAGGCAGCTGTGACGTCTGACTATGGAAGGGAGCTGTGACATCTGACTATGGAAGGCAGCTGTGATGTCTGACTACAGTAGGCAGCTGTGACGTCTGACTACAGCAGGCAGCTGTGACGTCTGACTACAAAAGGCAGCTGTGACGTCTGACTACAAAAAGGCAGCTGTGACGTCTGACTATGGAAGGCAGCTGTGATGTCTGTCTACGGAAGGCAGCTGTGACGTCTGACTATGGAAGCCAGCTGTGACATCTGAGTATGGAAGGCAGTTGTGTCATCTGTCTACAGAAGGCAGTTGTGTCGTCTGTCTTTGGAAGGCAGCTGTGATATCTGTCTACGGAAGGCAGCTGTGACGTCTGACTACGGAAGGCAGCTGTGATATCTGTCTACGGAAGGCAGCTGTGACGTCTGACTATGGAAGGCAGCTGTGACGTCTGACTACAGCAGGGAGCTGTGACGTCTGACTATGGAAGGCAGCTGTGACGTCTGACTATGGAAGGCAGCTGTGACGTCTGACTATGGAAGGCAGCTGTGATGTCTGACTACAGTAGGCAGCTGTGATATCTGACTACAAAAGGCAGCTGTGACGTCTGACTACAAAAGGCAGCTGTGACGTCTGACTATGGAAGGCAGCTGTGACGTCTGACTACAGAAGGCAGCTGTGACATCTGACTATAGCAGGCAGCTGTGACGTCTGACTATGGAAGGCAGCTGTGACGTCTGACTCTGGAAGGCAGCTGTGATGTCTGACTACAGAAGGCAGCTGTGACGTCTGACTCTGGAAGGCAGCTGTGATGTCTGACTACAGAAGGCAGCTGTGACGTCTGACTACAGCAGGCAGCTGTGACGTCTGACTATGGAAGGCAGCTGTGACGTCTGTCTACAGAAGGCAGCTGTGACGTCTGTCTACGGAAGGCAGCTGTGACGTCTGACTATGGAAGGCAGCTGTGATGTCTGACTACGGAAGGCAGCTGTGATGTCTGACTACAGAAGGCAGCTGTGACGTCTGTCTACAGAAGGCAGCTGTGACATCTGTCTATGGAAGGCAGCTTTGACGTCTGACTATGGAAGGCAGCTGTGAAGTCTGACTATGGAGGCATCTCTGATGTCTGACCAGGGCCCGCATTATCTGCACAGCAAGTCAATGGCTCTTCTATGAATACACCACAGGCACAGTTTGCGGAGGCGCCTGCTCTGTTCTACTTGCCAGGACTGCCTGGAGTGTTGGAGTGGGGCCCCCATTGGAGTCACGTTCCTGGGCTCTGCAACCAGCAATTCTTTCATCCTTTCACCCCTACTTCTTATGTTGTACCGTTTGGTCATTCTTTAACTCTGTGTCAACCTTTCTTGAGATATTGTAAGAGGGTAATGCACTTGCAATGTGTGTGTTGGGGTGATTACGGTGCACTTGAATACGGCTGATCCCTGGCACCCGTATGGTCTCCTGAGCCCCAGGAGTGAGCCCTAAGTACAGAACTGGGAATGAGTACTGAGTAGAGAGCCAGGAGTGAGCCCTGAGCACAGAGCCAGGAGTGAGCCCTGAGCACAGATTCAGGAGCAAGTTCTGAGCACAGAGCCAGGAGTGAATCCTAAGCACAGAGCCAAGAGTCAGCCCTAAGTATTGCTGGCTGTGGTGGTTCCCATCTTCATAAACATAAACAAACAAATACATAATTAAAAGAAAGAATGAAAGGGAATCTGTGTTGCCAGAGAGTTAGTAGAGGACTTAGGGCACTTGCCTTCACGTGCCCACTTGGGGTCCATTCCTGGCACCTCATGGTCCCCCAAATGCAGATCCAGAAACAGGTCTGGAGCAATGCCAGGTAAGGCACAGACCCCTACCTCCACCCCACGGCCCTCCCCAACGCCTGGTCCACCCACACGCAACATGGAAGACAACTTGCTGTGTCCCTGGGGTGCAGGACCTCGTCCACTGCAAGCAGGAAGCTTGGGGGGGCACTTTCCCCCAGATTGTGTGGCAAGACCACGGCGCGTCAGCATCTAGACTGTGGAGTATGACACACATGTGTGCACACACATGCCGCACACCAACACATACATGTGTGCACACAAATGCCATTCACCCACCTTCATACACTCACACATATATGCGAGCATGTTCCATTCACCTGCATCCAGATACCCACACACACTCCCACGTTTGCACACATGGGCCACTCACTCAAGCCACATCCACACGTGCATGCTCACTGCGTCCACACACGTGTACATACACGTGAACACATGCAACTGTTTACATATACCACACA
Source organism: Cryptotis parvus (assembly GCA_021461705.1). Classification (NCBI taxonomy): domain Eukaryota; kingdom Metazoa; phylum Chordata; class Mammalia; order Eulipotyphla; family Soricidae; genus Cryptotis; species Cryptotis parvus. Next base: position 25,386 of record JAJIBD010004715.1, on the reverse strand, counting down.
TGGACACAGTCACACGTTTCCCACATTGTAAATGTGCACATACTCACATTTACAATTCACAACACATTCACGTCCATGTATGTGTGTGACCCAATAGTACACCACATACATGCCTACACACATAAACATGTATGTACACATTCACAAAGTAACATCCTCTAGCACACATACACACTAGTACACGTGTGCACATCCCCACAGAACCTGCACTAATTCATCTACATAGCCACACCTGCAGGCACAGTCACACACTCACACATGTGTGCACACACTAGCATACACCTGTGCAAGTACACACTCACACCCACACCTGTGGACTCCTACACACGTCCCTATGTACACCCTCACATGTCACACAGACAACTCTCGTGCTAGTTCTAACACGCGGTGAGGACCGTTTCTCCTCATTCTCCCGGTGGCCTTGGGCAGTGATGAGGCTGCAGGCCTCTGTGAGCGGCCTGGGGCTGCTTGTGCCCTACAAGAGCGAAATGACTTAATCCTGTGGCAGCTCTGCTGGCCTTGACTTCCTACTTGACAATGGCGCATGTTTAGGCAATTTAACTCTAACAGTAGAAAATTTGAGAAGGCAGTCAGCCGAGTTTTAATTGAGCTTCAAAAGCCGAGCAGGTTTTGTTCGTGGTATTTATCTGCGACCCACAGCGTGCGGTTCCACCCAGCATCCAGGGCGGCTTGGACCCAAATTGACTCGCGATCCGATCTGAGCTGCAGTGGAACGAATCAGCCTGATTACAGGGATTACATGCTGCATGAATTTTTAAATGAAATAGTTTCTTGCCCTATTAAATCCTGCCGCAGTGAGGCAGCGGCCAAGCCCATGTCTGTGGTGGCCCGCAGGCAGTATATGGACCCTCTTAGGACTTCCCAGACCTGTCTCCGTCCTCGGGCCCGGCTGGTGCTTCTGTGCACCTGGAGTGTGAGAACGGTGCAGCCCTGTTCCAAGGGGCCCTTGGCGTTATCTGTTCCTGCTCTTGGAATGTGTCTGCTGCTGCTAGGGTCCTAGATCCCTATACCCCCACCTGAGAGTTTGGAGCCAGGGCCAGGGTTGGTGGGTGCCATGTGAAGTCCAGGCAGCCACACCTCCCTGGGGCCCCTCACAGCTGCTCCAGGTCAGACTTGAGCTGGTGTGGACACTGCATGCCTGCAGGCCCTGCTGAGGCTGCCATTGCTCCGGCCACAGCATCTGTCTCCCAGGAAGCAAGCTGCTTGCTGCGGCCTGGGACAGGGCCCTCCCTGGCTTTGCTGCTGCCACTCTCCTGTTCTCTGGGCCCATAGGAGACTGTGGGAGCCTAGCTGAAGCACGATGAGCGGATGAAGATGTGGGGGGCCCCAGATAGCAGAGTGGCACTGACCTGGGCTGGCACCTGGCCCCTGGTACAGGGATCTGGCGGTAGGCCTGGGGCAACCAGAACCTTCTGCTTCACATTGGGGCCTTGCCTGTGTCCACATGGCCTGTGTCCATCCAGGGTCTCTTGCTCAGCCGCCCATGGGGCCCTCGAGTAGGCCCTGAGCATTACAGACCCTGGGATGGCTAAGACCCTTCTAGAGGATTCTTATTGGGCAGGGGGCACTGTGAGCCCAGACCCCTGATACTCCTGCAGAGTCTTGTCACTGACAAGAGTTTCAATTCTAAGGCCCAAGCACAGGCTTCGATGGGGCAGTTGGGAAAAAGCTAATTTGCCGTGTGGAAATGATGAGTGGGCTTATCAGCAATGTACCGACAGAAAGAAACGGACCCCTCCTGAGAAGACGCCCCCCTTGGTGCCCTTGGAAACACACCTTCTTTTAGGGGACAGGCAGACAGACGCTCACTGTGGCCGTGTGCAACACCCACTCTGGGAAAGGCGGTGCCGGGGTCACAGGGAATATTCTTAGGGCCGAAACGACAAGCTTCTGGAGAGTTTATACTTTTAAATGCTTTGCTTTCCTTGCACATGGGTGAGCTGACACGGAATCCTGCTGGCACCGGGTAAGCCCCGGCATCTCGAGGCAGTTTGCAAATAAAATGTCAATTATGGCTGTTTTAGTTACATTTGCCCCATTACTGTGCATGGAAACAGGTTCATTTTCTTAAATATAACATTTTGTCACCTGTGAAATAGTTGTAACTGTCCATTTGTTTTCAAGGTGTGATTTAAAAAAATATTTTTCTAGATGTGACCATATTCCCTTAATGTGTGACTTATACTTTAATTTTGAGTGGAGACCTGGGGCTTCCGCGGTGCCTGCCCGCAGTTCTGGTGTCGGGCTATGTCCTCTGTTACACACAGAAATTAAAAACATAAAAAGTGACTGTTGTGGGGCCACACTTAATAGTTAGGTCTTTTATTAATTCATCTGCTTATGCTTATTAAAGAAAGCGCTTCTTCATCTCCACATTCTGGTCTACCTTGCTAGACTGTGTTTAAAATTTGTGTGTTGCATGTCGTCGGGTAACGGTCTATTCCACGACAATTAGGATTGTACACACAGCAGGCATGAACAGTCATGGCTCCGCGGGCCTCTGGGACTCCGTCCTCATGGCCAGGCTTGAGTGTGAATGTCCCTGTCGTCTGCTCAGGTCAAGGAGAAGGTGAGCATCAGTGCTCTGTGCCGAGGTGGGGCTTGAAGCTTATGAGGCCAGGCACGCCGAGCAAGGGTGGGGTGGAGCGTGCTCAAGGGTTTCCCTTCCTCACCGTCATGTTTTTACTGCTCCGTTACAGCTGTGGGGTCTAGGTCAGACCAGCCTCATTAAATGATGTAAAATTCATTTCTGTGTGTGATTTAAAAATTTATTTCTGCAGTTATATTTCATTTTATAATAAAAAATAATAGTTGGATTTAATATTTTCTTGATAAACCTTTTACATGGTTGTATAGTTTTTATTAGCCTTTTAATGGAAAGGCGGGCTTTGTTCATGCTCCCTGATCTTTCGGAATACTTTCATATTTAATTAATACTCATCTTAGTTTTCAGAATTCGCTGAACTCTGATTTGCATTTGCTTTTCTAAATGACTGTGTGGCTGTTTTTCTGTTTCATTCCTTTGGAGTCCATGAATGTATAGGATAAATTTTCCTCTCATTGTTCCCTGGTCTACTCAGAAGTGTTTTCACTACCGTCAGCTCTGAAATATCTGAAATTTACCCTCAGCTCTGAAATTTAATGCTGCTCATTAAGTGTTCTTCTGAGATTTATAAACGATTAAAACATCTTTTACTTTTTATAGAGACACTATCATTTACAAAGCTGTTAATAGTGGAGTCATTTCAGGCCTCTGGTGTCCCAACACCACCCCCCAGGAGTCGCTCCCTCCCTCAGTGACCCCCTTGGCAGGCATAAAGCAGATTTATTTTTTATTCCTGAGCCAACAAAACTTAAAGGAATGTCAAATGCAATTATTAGAAAATCAATCAATGAAATCAATTTGTGATGATTGATTGCTAAGTGATTTTAGTAATATAAACAAGACATTAGTTCACTTTTGAAAATGTATAAAATCCCTTCATGAGCTCGGGTAAACACACCTTTCTCCGTCGCGGGAAGGTGGCCACATGCCCTGTCAGAGTGCCACACCAAGGGCCACGTGCTGTGAAGTTTTGCCTGTCCGTTGGAGGAGCTCCTTTTGTGTTTAGTTCTTCAGAAAAATAAAGGCCTTTATCACACCATGTAATGCGATTTGGAGACGACCGCTAGACTAGAGCTGTTACCGACTGGATCCCACGGGATGTCAAAAGATCACAAGGCCGCCCACCTACAAGACGGTCAGACTTCTTCGTCAAGACCCTGAATGAACAGTTTGAGGCTCTTCGTATTCCTGAAGCAACCAGATGCCATTGGGCTACACTGGCGCGTGATAGTGTCAAATGGAAATGTGGCGCCCGCTCAAGCAAATTGATGAATAACAGGATGTCAAGTGATCTAGTGATCATACCAGCAGAGGAGGATGTATTTGGTCTTCCTCAGAGGGCACTTGGGTCCTCGCCTCCAGGTGGTCACCATCTGCTCGGCCACACCGGCCTGTAGGGGAGCACGTGGGCCTGAGCAAAGGCACCCACAGAACCATTCATGCTAGCCCAAGCGACTGGTCGGCAAGCACGAGGCTCACCGTCTCCTCAGATACCCTTTCACGTCAGCGGCAGAGAAATGCCCTCAACACTTCTTGCAAAGCTGGTTTCTAGGCTCTAAATTCCCTGGGCTGTCGCCTCTCCACGAAGCTCTGCATGGTTCCATCTGAGTGAGGCGTCGTGGTGAGGGGGGATCCTGTGTCCCCTGCTGCTCTCGTAGCCTCATTTGATGGATCTGCTATGCGTTTTAGAGGCTTTCCTCTGTATGTCAGCTCCGTTGGGGTCTGGCTGCTTTTAGCTGTGGGTTTTGTCATTGAGACCAACATGTGCTGGAGTTTCCTAGCTGAGTCTGTTCTTGGTCAGAGCCTTGGGCCCCTGGGTCTGCGAGCCTCAGTTCTGCGGTGTTCTTGTGACTGATTTCTCTGTTGTTTCTTCGACACACTGACCTTCCTGTTCTCCAGGGACTCTCGTGATCCTTACAATGTCCTTCCGAACTCTTCCATAGTTCTCCGGGCTGGTGTGTATCTCACTGTTGTTCAATTAAAACAATTAAAAAAAAATTAATTCAGCAACTGTGATTTCCAGAGCTCCTGACAGCTGAGTGAGACAATATTCCAGCACCAATCCCACCTTCCATGTGAGCTTCCCTTGCCGAGTTTCTATGTTCCCGTGCTCTCTCCTGCGCCCTGACCAGCCACCCTGACAGGCACATGCCAAGGTTCAATGGTTGTAGTTCGAATCCCACGATTTTAGTGTTGTCCAGAGTCTGTGCTTTGGATACACAGCTCTGCCACGCTGCCTGTCACCAGCGAACCTGAGGCCCCTGCGCCTGCCACACATTACTTCCCTTTTCATCTCCTTCCTACCCTCCTTGATTTCTTCCCTTCTCTGCCTAAATTCTGGGGTCAAGGCTGATCTAGGCATCGCTCCTTTACTACATTTTCTAGCCAGTTATTTTATGTGACACAGGTACACCCGGCAGAGCAGAAACCAGCTTTCCCTGTTGAACCCCTGCATTCTATGGACCACGAGAGCAACTTCCGACCCGAGTCCATCATCCCGATGGAGCCTTGGAGGAGCCCAGAGAAACCCCCACACCTTGCTGGCAGCGATCTTCACAATCCACACTCTGCAGCAGGTAAGATCTCCATCCAGCAGATTAATCCAGTCTCCAGCCCACAGATTAATCCAGTCTCCAGCCTGGCTTGTCAGAAACCCAGCCTACAAGGACCCACCACGCAGAGACCCGCCCTTCAGAGGAGAGTATTTCAAGCCCAGGGAATGCTTGAGACTAAGACACAGGTACACCCGGCAGAGCAGAAACCAGTTTTTCCCATTGCGTCTACCCACCCCTCTGAGAGAGGCCCCACAAACTAATGAGAATATAGCGCCCACATGGCAGAGCCTGGCAAGCTGTCCGATGCGTGTTCGATATGCCAAATCCAGTAACAGAAATGTTTATTTTCCTGACCCCAAAAAAGCCCTTAATATGGCAGCAGTAAGAAAGGCAAACAAGCAGTGTCTGATAAAATTTCATGGCCATCCTAGGCTGCCAAAACGAAGAAGGACTAAAATGACTGTCTGTACTTTCAATGCACGTACACTGGCATCGGAAGCATATTTTGAGGATTTGATGCTGCAAGCAAAAAGATCAAGTACGACATCATTGGTCTGACTGAGAAGAGGAGGTGTCAGTTGCATCATGCTGTATTTGACACGGGAGAAGAATTGTTCCTTGGAACATGCAACGAAAAGAGGCATTGGTGGCGTTGGTGTCCTTGTCAACACGAACATGGCGGTCAACATTGATTCATTTGAATGCCTAACAAACCGAATAGGACGATTACACTTGAGGAGATGTGGCCCACTGCCAGCAATTTCTATCTTCATTGTCTACGCACCAACATCCACATACAAAGAAGATGAAATTGAGAAATTCTACATGGAATTGGAGGAGTTCTATAAAAAGATCACACCTTCTACAAGATCATAGTCGGTGATTTTAATGCCAAGATAGGACCGAGAAGATCGGCTGAAGAACTCCACATCGGGACCCATGGCCTAGAATGGAACAAACAGGGTGAGAGACTATCTGAGTTCATCATGTCCACCAAGACCATTCATGGGAACTCACAGTTCCAGAAGGCTGAAGTGAAACATTGGACATGGGAATCTCCTGGCGGACAGTTCCACAATGAAATTGACCACATCATCTTCAATTGACGGTTTTGTCTGACAGATGTAGCTGTCGTCCCCCAAATTCCAAACAGGATCGGACCACCGTCTCCTTCGTGCAAAATTCTACTTCCCGCAACGGGGAGAAAAGGCTGCAAAGTTTAAGAAGAGAACTCCCAGAGCGACCACCAACTGGGAACTCTTTGGCACCATTGCAGCAACATGGGAAGATACCATCATTGACGACATAGATGAAGAATACAACCGACTGGTTCAGCACCTCCATGATTGTGCGAAGAATGCCGAGAGAGAGAAAGACATAAAGGATGCCTGTCTTCAGAAACTCTCGAGCTCATTCGCCAACATGGCAAGGCGCGAGCCTCAGGAGACCAAATGCTAATGTCCAAGCTTGCTAAACGGTGCAGAGAAGCGATAAAAGAAGACCTCAAAGACAGAAGAGCAGAAATACTGGAAGATGCAGCAGAAGCCGGGAAAAGCATTCGCACTGCCCGCCTGTCCTTCGCCATCTATAAGACCAAGATGACTGCCCTCCGATGCCCTGATGGATCTATCACATTTTCCAGAAAGGCAATGGAGAAGATTATCCAGGACTTCTACTCAAATCTCTTTGATAGCCACATCCACCTGCCCACATACCAAATTCCACAGGATGGATATGTCATTTCCAACGTTCTCCCTTCTGAAATCCGACATGCCATCTCGTCGGTAAAGAAGGGAACAGGACCAGGCCCAGACAAAATCAGACCCGAACACCTGAAGAATCTGCCGTCGGTACTCATCAATACACTAGCTCGGCTCTTCACACGCTACCTGTCCGAATGCAAGGTGCCCTCCCAATGGAATACCAGCAGAACAGTTCTACTGTTCAAGAAGGGAGACATTCACAACATTGGCAACTATCGCCCCATCTGCCTGTTGTCCATCATCTACAAGCTGTTTACACGAGTCATCTTGAACAGGATTAGCAGAACACTAGATGAAGGACAACCATGTGAGCAAGCAGGCTTCGGAAAGGATTTAGCACAATCGACCATATCCACACAGTAACCAAGCTCATCGAGGTTTGTAGGGAGTACAAGATGCCGCTCTGTCTCACGTTCACTGATTTACAGAAAGCCTTTGATTATGTGGAGACTGAAGCCGTCATCGAAGCCCTAGCCAAACAGGGTGTTCAAACCCAATACATCAAGATCCTTCATGAGCTGTATTACGGATTCACCACCAGGATCTCACCATTCTACAAAGAAGTGATCATTAATGTGAAAAGAGGGCTTCGACAGGGTGATACCATTTCACCAAAACTCTTCAGTGCCACCCTTGAGAACATCATGCGACAATTAGAATGGGAAGGAATGGGAGTGAAGATAAATGGTTGGCAACTACACCACCTCTGCTTTGCTGATGACATCGTTCTAATAACACCAAACATTAGCCAAGCGGCACAAATGCTGGCTGACTTTGACCGAGAATGTGGAAAGATAGGTCTACAGATGAATCTAAAGAAAACAATGTTCATGAAGAACCAACTAGTTCCTGAGGCCCCATTCACTCTCAATGGAACAAACATCTCAGAATGCAGCAGTTATGTGTACCTAGGTCGAGAAATCAACATGATGAACAACCTAAAACCTGAGCTGCGCAGGAGGAAGAGAGCGGCATGGAATGCCTTCAAAGGCATTGAAGAAATAACTAAAAAGGACAAAGAACCTCCGGCTCCGGGCACATCTCTTTGACTCCACCATTCTCCCTGCATTAACATATGCCTCAGAGACCTGGGCCCTACGAAAGCAGGATGAGAATGCTATTCGGGTCTCCCAGAGAGGAATCGAAAGAGCTATGCTTGGAATATCACGCCTCACTCAAGTGAGAGAAGGAATCGGAGTTCTGACCTCCGTTGCTATTCCAGAATCAGGGACGCTGTCTTGTTTGCCAAGGCATCGAAAATCAGATGGGCTGGACATGTAATGCGATTTGGAGACAACCGCTGGACTAGAGCCGTTACCGACTGGATCCCACGAGATGTCAAAAGATCACTTGACCGCCCACCTACAAGATGGTTAGACTTCCTTGTAAAGACCCTGAAGGATCTTTACAAGGAAAGAGCCTGGTTTGAGGCTCTTCATATTCCTGAATCAACCAGATGCCATTGGGCTACATTGGCACGTGATAGGTTCCAATGGAAATGTTTCTGGCGCCCGCTCGAGCAAATCGATGAATAACGGGATTCAAGTGATCAAGTGAAGTATTTTATGTGTCACGGGTAAGTGAGCTCTACCTGCGTCTAACCTAATATTTTCACTTAACCTATTCCATCAGGTTGCAGCAACTTTGATGATTTCATCCTTGCAGCTGCATAATATTCCATTGCTCTTATATAACACGTCTCCATGATCCATTCCTCTGTTGTTGGACATCCGGTTTGACTCCATTTTGTAGCCATTGTGCTACCTGCATCAGAGAACAATGCTGTGATGTGTGTTTTTTAAAGGAATGCCTAAACACTTTTTGTTGACCCTATATTTAGGAATATTTTATATTCCTAAATTAATAATTTATAAACTAAAATAATTCATAAACTGAACATATGCATGTTTCATAAACTGAAGAATGCTGGATTTAGAGATGACTACAAGAGTATGCTACCCGAACGGCAGAGCCTGGCAAGCTACCCGTGTCGTATTTGATATGCCAGATACCAGTAACAATTACAGATCTCATTCCCATGACCTGGTTTGAGGCTCTTCATGTTCCTGGAGCAAGCAGGTACCCTTGGGCTCTACTTGCATGAGACAGGGCATATGGAGATGTTACTGGTGCCAGCTCGAGCAAATTGATGATGAGCGGGAAGACAGTGATACAGTGAAACTGTTAAGAAATTCCTAAATTACTTTGTGTCACTTTCTCATGGTACTTTGTTGTTGCTGTAAGATAGCCTTGATAACAGTGTTTGATCATTTGAAGCATCTTTTGAATTTTCAATATCCCTGTTGTTAGATTTCCAGAAGTAGAATGCATCGGAGCAGGGGAGGCGGCGAGTGGCACAGCACATGGATTGGAGGCCCTCCCCAACTCCCATGTGTGAGCCCTGGATTGGAGCCCCACCCCAACTCCTCTGCAGCTGTGCCTGCCCCTCCCACACATGACCCTCCATGTAAAGTTATATACTTCAAAAGGGAATAATGTCTTTTGTTGTGTTGTTCTATTTTTTGGTGGCACCCTGTGATGCTCAGGGATTACTCCTGACTCTGTGCTCAAGAAATAGTACTGGCTGTGCTCCGGGGACCGTAAGGGATGCTGGACATAGAACCTGAGTTGGCCACGTGTAAGGCAAGTGCCCTACCCACTGTACTATCCCTCTGACCTGGGAATAAAATATAAATATTTTAACTGGCTTGAAGCCTAAGAACATTTATTTCAACACAGCTTGTACTTAAGTGTCTTTCAAATCCTTTTTCATTATAAATATTTTTTATTGCTCCACCCTTTACAATGATCAAAGATGATAATGGATATGTTCACTTTTTCTCGCGTTTAAATTTGTGAGTGAATATTCTGAGCGTGAAGTATTTGGGGGGGTACTTCCTGCTGTTTGTGGAACACTTTGTTGACCCTATAGTTTCTTCCGGTTGGTTTTGATCTCCTTTTCTAGTTTTATTGCATAAGGTCAGGTTTATTTACTTATTTATTTATTTATTTATTTATTTTGCTTTTTTGGGTCACATCCAGCAATGCTCAGGGGTTTCTCCTGGCTCTGCACTCAGGAATTACTCCTGGCGGTGCTCGGGGGACCATATGGGATGTCGAGGAGCGAACCCGGGCGGGCACAGGCCGGCGGCGTGCAAGGCAAACGCCCTACCCGCTGGACTATCGCTCCGGCCCCTATTTACTTATTTTATATCCCACATCAAAAGCACTTTCAGGGCATGAAATCAACCAGTAGCTTATAAAAGTTAGCCTCTTCTTCACTAGCGAAGTCCAAGCCTTTCACCTTTGATCATCTCCTTGCCTTGGATGTTCCATTGCTTACTATGCTATGTTCGTCTTTTAAAATAATTTCTCTAACTCAGGAGCGACCAGCATAAATATTCTCTGGACTTCCTCTGTGTCCTGGGATGGCTGATTGGCTTGGACATCTTCTGCCCATCTCCGTGTCCAGGTTGTGCCATGGGTCAGCTCCAGAGTCTACTGATGCCTCCTGGCATCATTTTCCTGAACGCATCTAGAACTGCTTTTCTGTCCTGAAACTTTCCTGAAAATCTTTTCATTGGGCTTGACTTCTAAAGGGTAGTTCATAGCAATAAAATGGAAACTGTTAAACTTTCACAGAGCATAAACATGAACCACGATTGGGTTGAAAAGGAATCCTGGGGACCCGGCAAGTGGAACCTTCCAGGACAAAACACATGCACCAGACCTGCATGCCTCACTGAGCAGATGTGCCAAAGGCCCAGGATCAGGTGCTGGGAGCCACTTGGGAGCAGACATGTCTTCATGGAGGCTCGATGTTTGACCTGCGCCCGCTGGGTGCTGTGGAGACGAGGCGGAAGGCGGCCAGCCGGGGAGGTTCTGTGCGCTTGTTTGGTCCCAGCTGCCCTCCCAGGCTGCTGACTAGACACTTTCTAAACAGGGATGTTAGAGTTCTGGGTTTATTTGCTTTTCACTGTCAATATGCTGATGTTCTTTTATTTCCAGAATACTTGTTCGTAGGTTGCATTAAAACAAAATCTTTCCTTTGTCAGAACAATGACTGCTTATAGCTTTACGATTCTGCGCTGTTTTCTTCAGCCTCTTTCTTACAGACTGCGCCAACTCACTGTTCTCTGCTTCCTTCTGAGTGAGTTTCGAATCTTCTAGTTCAGTAACTGTTACCTTGTCTGCCTACCTGTTTAATTATTTGACTATACTTTATAAAAATGCTACATTTTGGGCCTGAGAGAGTCGGGGTTAAGTCACTTACCTGCCTTGTATGTGGCCAACCCGGAGTCCAATCCTTGGGACTCGTGGTCCTGCCACCAGAGGTGATCCCTGAGCGCAGTCAGATCAGGCCCCGAGAACCACTGAGTATGGCCCCAACTGCCACCGAATGCGACAGTGCTCTCCTACCCATGTGTTCTGTCACATCACAGAGCTGCATGTCATCGCCCATGGCACTTTCTGAAGAGTCTCTTGATTGCTCTTCCCCATGCGATTCCCCTGCAGACCTGCTCTGACTTTGCCAGTAGGGAACAGCAAGAAAGAAATGAGCGGGTTCTACTCTTCCTCCCTTGGTGCGAGCTGGCATGGGAGTCTCAGAGTGGACCAGAAAAGCTCAGCAAAGGCAGGGCAGGCCGGGAGGTGGTGCAGCTGGGGCTCTTCCCCTGGCCTGGCACTGCCATGGAGAGAATGACCCTAGACAGGTTTGAATCTCCATCCCTAGCACGCTCTGTTGGCAGGCCCTCCACCCTGTGCTGGTGACCACCATAGTCCTGCTGTGCTGAGTCCAGCCCCAGGGCTCCGGAGCCCGTACTCACCACCCTGCCCACTGGACTCCATCCCGGGCAGGCCCATTTATCTACTGTGCATCTATATATGATTTATCTATATCAAGGCGATGATTATCCATTATCTGGCCAACCTCCCCATTGTCTATCACCTGTTAATCTTCCCTTCATCTATCATCTATGGAGCCATTATCTGCTAATTATGTTCCATTCATGCCCTCTGCTTAGAGAGAGAAGTCAATTTTATTAGCGACTTCGGTGTTAGACGTCCTCAATCAAATTTCTCTGCCATAAAATTTGTTCCTTAGTCTTTTGGGACATCGCTTTATATTCTCCAAAGTGAGACTGACAAAATAGGTTTAGAGCAACAACTCTCGGACGAAGCTTGAGTTATTTATTTGTTTGTTTGTTTGTTTGGGGGCCACACCTGGCAGTGCTCAGGGCTTACGCCTGGCTCCGACTGAGCTCAGGAATCCCTCCTGGTAGGCTTGGGGAACTTATGTAGCATCAGGGATCAAAGCTGGGCAAGGCAAGTTCGACCCCTCTGTACTAGCTCCAGTCCCGTGAACTCAGAAAGGTCCTGAACTTCAAAGATGGGCCTGGAACTCCTGACCCCTGGGCCAGCGTGGCCCCTTCACAGGCCTGGGCCTGTCCATCCCATCATGGCCGGATGGTGCCCAGGGCGTGCAGGAGATGTGTGAGACACAGCCGAGTCTTCTTCCCTCGCTGTCCGATCTCTGCATGTCTCGCCAAGCCCTGTGTGACCCACCGTGGCACTGTGGACCCCACCCGATGCAGCGTGGCTCTGTGTGTCACACACGCTCAGTTTATGGATGTGCAGGGGTCCCTTCAAATCAGAGCTCCATGAGAAATACATGTCATATGTCACATGTCTGATGGAAGCGGGATAGTGTGATCCCACAAAGAGCACCTGCCCCTTAATTTAATGCTCCTATTTCTCTGCTTTGGGCCTTGTTCTGGTGGTTCCTGGAGGACTTGTGTCTCCAAGGACTGGACCTGGGGCTCTCACATGCAGAGCTCATGCACAATCTCCCCACATATACACTGATATTTTTCAGTTCAACATTTCTAATTTTTTAAAACTATGTCAGCTCCATGTTCTATCCTTCCTATCAGATCCATGTTCTATCCTTCCTGTCAGCCTTACGTCTTGTTCTTCCTGTCAGCCCCACTTCCTGTCCTTCCTGTCAGCTCCACTTCCTGTTCTTCCTGTCAGCCCCACTTCCTGTCCTTCCTGTCAGCTCCACTTCCTGTCCTTCCTGTCAGCCCCACTTCCTGTCCTCCCTGTCAGCCTCACTTCCTGTCCTTCCTGTAAGTCCCACTTCCTTTCCTTCCTGTAAGTCCCACTTCCTTTCCTTCCTGTAAGTCCCACTTCCTTTCCTTCCTATCAGCCTCATGTCTTGTTCTTCCTGTCAGTCCACTTCCCTGTCCTTCCTGTCAGCCTCACGTCTTGTTCTTCCTGTCAGCCCCACTTCCCTGTCCTTCCTGTCAGTCCCACTTCCTGTCCTTCCTGTCAACTCCACTTCCTGTCCTTCCTGTCAGCTCCACTTCCTGTCCTTCCTGTCAGTCCCACTTCCTATCCTTTCTGTCGGTCCCACGTCCTGTCCTTCATGTTGGTCACATGTCCTGTCCTCCCTGTCGGTCCCTTCCTGACCTCTCTGTCACTTCCACTTTCTGTCTTTCCTTTCCTGTCTCTTGGTGGGGGTCAGAGCTAGCCCGGGGTCTGCCTTCTTGCCAGGCCCTTCTGTATGCCTTGAGCTGAAGGCCCAGGTCCCATATGAGGAAAGAAAAGCAGGTCTCTGGCTACAGTGGTGCCTTCTGTGCAGAAGCATTTCCTCTTGACATCTCCATGGGTGTAGGGGAGCACTTGATCTTGTACTTCCAGGAGGTCCCCCTGCCCTGAGGTGAACCTAACAGGCCCCATGAGCAAAGGAAAACTCCCTGAAGCTGTAAGCACTGTATCAGGAGCCCTTCCTAGTTGCGTGCCAAACCCAGGCTCAGGGGCCCCTGTGAGGGGCCCAGAGGGGAGCCCGGCACCCCCCTGCTGATGCAGCCTTGGGAGCCGCAGCTGGAGCGGTGTACCCTGGGCGAGGGGTGAGCCTGTCCTGGGACCCCACGGTCTTGCTTGGCATCTGGGCTGTCCTGGCATGCGCTGGGCGAGAAGCCACCCCTGACTCCCTGGCAAGCCTCAGTGGCGACACATCGGGGTGTCAGCTTTTAATTGTAACTGTCTTGCCGAGCGGTGTTGTTTTAATATCCTGTATAGATTTTTATGTAATACAGTCACTTCGCAGGCAGCCCGAGCAAGAATCAATTCTGTGAAGGGTTCTTCTTTTGTTAAAAGCCAATCTTGTTTTAATGATGCATGAAGAAATATTCGAGCATTGACATTTTTCTGTCAGGTTTCTTTTGAAAAATCAATTAAGATAATACTGCTTTGACCTAGTTATCTAGTTAATGCTTATTAGGAATGTAATATGATTCACAGTCGCCATGGCCACTCCCGGGTGCTAGCCTGTCAGTGCGTGCATATTTCAGCAGTGGTCACTTCCTAGCACAGTGCCCGGGCACAGCGCCATGTGGACCCTCACTGGAGGACACCTCGCTGTGACCCCAGGAACGGGCTCTGTGTATGACCTCCATCAAGACCCTGCTCTGGCTGGTGCCCCCAGATGAGCTTCTCCACTGGGGAAGGACCGAGTGCCTGCGGTCCCCGAGGCACTGTGCGCCCATGAATCTCAGAGCACACAAGTCCCTGCACTCATGATCAACAACTCTGGCCTGGGCGATAGGTGTCCTCCGTCGCCTGTGGGCCGGGGGTCATTGATTTCTGCCTGTCTAGCAGCTCACGGCCTGGTCTTGCTAAGTGAAGCAGGTGAAGGTTCCCACACGAGGCTTCGGCTGTCTCTGTTGGGTTAACTGCCCCGATGTGGCCAAAAGCACCTGCCTGAGAGGGCCTGAGAGAGGTCTGGCTGCTTCTTGCTTTCCTCATGGACACCAGCTGGGCAGGACAGTGTCCATCCCTGCACACGAGACTCTCACCCCCACCCGGCCTCGTCCTGGCCCTGTCTGTGCTATCAGCTGCAAGGCACTAACCTGGACTGGACCTGGACATGCAGGGGCGTGGGGGATGTGAGGCAGCAGGCCCGCCTGGGACGTGACCCCACCAGCCAGCACCCCAGCTCGGGGACCGGGACATGTGGAGGCCGCTAAGGCGTCGGGGCCGACTGGCCTCCTCTGGCCCCTAAAGTTCTCTCCTTTACCAACCTTCTCCCCTGCTCTGCAAACCCACCTCAGGCATCCCACATCTGACTGCACATGCACCCCCAACATACCCCAACTTCACAGGCAGAACTACGACTCCATGTGGGGGTGGAGGCTGAGCCTTTCCCTCCAGCCGGGAGGTTAAGAATTCACAGAAAGAGAAACACTAGCACTGGAATTCATGGAAAGGGAGAAACATCAGCAGACTCAGGCTTCCGAGGGTGGCTTGGTCTTTCCTGCTCCCCTGGATAAAATGCAAACTTCCGATTTCAAGCCCTGGCTGAACCTCACTTGACTTTCTCTGGCCCACCTCTGTCCCCAGATCTGTGGCTTCCCTTCGGTTTCTTTCTGCAGGAGTTAAGGTGTGTCTGAAACGCCACGTGTCTGGACTTGAACACTCAGGGGCCATTGGGGAGCAAGAGGTCAGCACCGGAAGCAGCTGAGGGCTCCAGAAGAGGCCAGGGGGCAGCTCGCAGTTAGTGGGGGGGCAGGTGGGTGCCTCTGCATGTGTCCATCTGCAGAGGGCTCAGCACTAGTGTGTCACCCATAAGCACCCAATTAATGGAGCTGATGGTGAGGGAGAGCGTCTCCAGGCCGCCCAGAGCCGGCTGCGGTTTTAATTACGGGCGAGAGGCGGTGCGTGAGGTGCGATCGGGAAGGAGTGTTTCATCACCGCTGATCAAATCCGCGCAAACATTGCGGGGTGGGCTCAGACCCAGCCTCGCCGCCCGCTGCCTTGCCCGCCCGCCCGTGCGCGGTCTTTTAACTCTCCCCACAGTTGCTATAGTGACGGCATAATTTTGTAATGGCCTGAAAATGACAGCGGTATAGATTGTGACAGATAGGAATTAATTCGCTAACACGTAATTATGTAGCGAAATGTTGACTCCGCCAAGCTGAGGGCGTCCTGACACCTCCTCTGTTTTCCGGTGTGGCAGCGACATTAGCGAGGGTCATTAGCGGCGGACAGCTCGGGACGGCTGGATACAGACTTCCGTGCAGACCTATTTAGTTACCTGTGTGACAGGCTTGTTCGGGACAGCAGAAACAGCTGTCCCAGCCCGTGTGAGCCCAAATAATTAGGCCTGTCATCTTCCCGCTCGGGTCCCTTCAACCTGCTCCACAAAATGCAAATATTTTGCTTTCATTGTCACATTCACCTTGACATGGATATTGCTCGGGAGCATAACTGGATAAGATGACTCAGAATTTGCATTGTTCATTCTAATAAATTTCCTTCCCTTCCACCGCCTGGCAGGACCCATCAGATAGAGTCCCCGGACTGTCGCCTTGGTCATCAATCACCAGCCGTGACAGACGGCTTTTGCCTTCATTTGTTACATACGCGAACATGCTTAATTATTTGTCCTGTAATTAGTTGGGAAAATGTCAGGAAATGTCAACTCTGTGTTTGCCGTGGAAGGCCTCGGCTTGAAAGCCCGAATGACTGGCGTCGTTAAAGCTGCCTTACCCGGAGCAGCAGCGGGGGAAGAGAAAGCTCTGGAAAAGTGATCCCGGAGTCGGGCGAGCGGGTAGCAACGCCGCTAACGAGCGGGCGTCCTACCAGCCAACATGGCGCGTGTCATCGGTCTGTCTCCTGGTACGGCCAGGGTGAGCAGCTGTGGGATGGACACAGGCCCTGTCACAGCCCCCCAAGCCAATCACACCCCATGCAAGACCGTGGGGGACCCCCCACTAGTTAATTTGCAGATTTAAAGCTCATGTGACATTGCAGCCGCCACGCACACACACAGCCATACTCAAAGGTGACCCGTTTTGCGTTTATTCTGCAAAGAGATGGATGGAATTGTGGAACTGAGTGTCGGGTGCTGTTCAGACCCTTTGCTAATAGGAGCGAATTGTCATTAATCAGCTCTGCTCACCACCGGGGCTACGGGCTGAGCTCTGCCACGCGCACCTCTCCCCGCCTTGCAGAGCTCCCCCCTCACCACCCCAAGTTGCTGGTGAATTCAAGTTCCAGGCTGGGGCGAAGCGGCCTGTGTACTGTAGTGATGGTCCCAGTGGACGGCTGGAGCAGAAAGAACATTTCCCCATGCGCGGTGGCCGCCCCTGGCCTGGACTACACTCGTTTGCTGCCCTTGCCCATGCCTCTGAGGCCCTGGGGGAACCTGGGTGCTGCTCCCCATGCCGTGGGGTCACAGTCTGTCCCTTAGATGCCCCAGACAGCCCCAAACAGCCCAGGCTGTTGGTGCACAGTTGTCCAAGGGACACGCTTATGTGGGGTCCCTGGACTTGGTCACTTGGAGCCAATGAGGGAGCTGCTGGTCTGGCCCTTGGGGAAGTAGAGAGGATTCTCCTCCTGTGGACAAGGGCCTCAAGGACTAGCAGGGGGCTTATTTTAGGGAGGTCTGTGGGGGAGTGAGAGCCGGCCAGCAAAGGGAGTGCAGGGACTGGTGACACGCGCCCGGCACACGACACTCACAGGCTCCTGTTTCCGACACAGGCACGCGGGTAGCCAGAGAGGAGGGGAGGGAGGAGAGAAAAGAGGAGAGAGAGGCGGTGCCTTTCAGAGCTGGCTTCATAGGTGGCAGCTGGGGACTTCCATGGGGTCCCAGGTGATGGTACCCCACCCCTCCCTTGCTTTAAGAGGACATTCTCTCCATCTCCGTGGCATCTCCCTTTCTCTCCCACTCTCCTCTCCCAATCTCTTCCTCTCTTTCCCTTTCTCCCTTTTCCTTCTCTCATGCCCTCTCTCCATCTCCCATTTTCCCTCTCATCCCTCTCTCTCCATCTCTCTCTCCCAATCTCTCTCCCTCTCTTTCTCTCTCTCCCTCTCTCCCTTTTTCCCTCTCATCCCCTCTCTCCATCTCTCTCTCCCCAATCTCCCTCTCTTTCCCTCTCTCCCTCTCTCCCTTTTTCCCTCTCATCCCCTCTCTCCATCTCTCTCTCCCAATCTCTCTCCCTCTCTTTCTCTCTCTCCCTCTCTCCTTTTTCCCTCTCATCCCCTCTCTCCATCTCTCTCTCCCAATCTCCCTCTCTTTCCCTCTCTCCCTCTCTCCCTTTTTCCCTCTCATCCCCTCTCTCCATCTCTCTCTCCCCAATCTCTCTCCCTCTCTCTCCCTTTTCCCTCTCATCCCCCTCTTTCCATCTCTCTCCCAATCTCTCTCCCCTTTTCCCTCTCATCCCCCTCTCTAAATCTCTCTCATTCTCTTTCCCTCTCTCTCCTTTTTTCCTCTCATCCCCCTCTCTCCATCTCTCTCTACCAATCTCTCTCCCTCTCTCCCTCTCTCTCCCTTTTCCCCCTCTCGTCTCTCTCCATCTCCCTCTGCCTATTTCTTTCTCCCTCTGTCGTCCCTGCTACCCCTCTGGCTTTCACTCCAAGGCATGGGAAGTCGGCTCCTGAATTCCAGCTGTCCTTTGCCAGTGGACTTCTCCCTTCTTTCTTTGGGACAGACGGCTAGAATGGGACTGAGTGGAAGAAACCACAGCTGTCGTCGCGTCTGGGCTCCCACGTGGCTGCGCATCGCTGGGCTTTGCTGGATGCAGGGAGTGGGCAGCCAGTGACCTCTCACTAGCAGTGGAGAAGGTCACAGAGCTCTGTCCTGTGAGCACACAGAGGATGGGACTTGGGGACCACGGTCTCACTTAGGGGGCAGCTTCTCGTGCTCTGGGGTCTCCTGGGGCTCCTGACACGACCCCAACTAGCAGCATTCACTTCCATCAGCATGTGGAATGTCTGTCTGGAGCCAGAGTTACACAACAGGGTCCCAGAGCAGAGAGAGCTTGGCATGAACTATTTGGATACCCATGACCATGGGAAGCTTCTTCTCTCTTCCTGCTGGCAGCTCATTTGGGGCAGCACCCAGAGGCTCCCCAGGAACCCTGGGATGGGCGTGGGGAACCAGGAGAGCCACAAGACCTGGGCCCAGCGGCTACGCTCTGCCTCATGCTGTCCCCACGCTGCCGGGAAAGAGCACAGTGGCTCACGGAGGCTGTCTGCTGGGTGTCCCACGAGACAAGAGTCCTTTTTGGGATTTGGATCCAATAGATGGCAATCATCTGGATCCAGCACGTTCTAGGGATGGCCCAGCCCGAACCCAACGGTGAATCCTCTCTCTGTGGTGGGAGTGAACTGCAGCCACACAGGTCCCGACTTGGAAAGTCTGAGAGGTCTGAGCCCACCTGGCCCACTGTCCCGCCTTTGTTCTTGCGTCCCGGCCGTTGCGTGTGCATCTTAGCAGGGTGTGAGAGAGGAGCTTTTCCCGGAGATGCAGCCTTGCAGCCTTCTAGTTGCTGCCGCCAGCCCTGCCAGCTGGGAGCCAGTGAGGGTATTTAGACAGAGGCCGGGCCAGGAGGAGGCCGGACTGCGCAGTTTCCAGAGCCCCGTGGCCAGCCGCCGGCCGCTTCAGGGAGAAGGTTCATGCCCAGGGAGAAGCTCCCCTTTTGCCTAAGTCTGAGCACACAGAATAAATCGGAATTCTTATAAACAGATAAGACGGGTTTAATAGCATTACGGACAAACAGGAATACAATGAGCTCGGAACAATACATTTGAGAGGAAGAAGAAGCAAAGATGTCAGGTCAGACAGTATCTGCGAGAACATTCGGGAAAGACTGCCAATTGTTTGGATAACGGTACAATAGCAAAGCCTCTTAGAACGTTGTTAAGTCTTTATTCAGTAATACATTATCATGCATATTTCATAGCCGGATTACTAAGACGGAATTGTGTGTCATTTTTGTTGTATGTCTTTATAATTACACCTTGAAGCCACAACTCGATTTTTTTTTTAAACTACATATTCATGAAAAGCGGACTTGTAATTTGATAAAGGGGAGCCTGTGTTCCCGGCTCCATTCAAACGGCGTCACGAAACAGAATTAAAGGCGGCGTCTGTGTTCCAGGCATTAATCTCCCCAAGCACATTCCAGCTGCTCTGATGTGCGGGAGAGAGATAAGTCCGGAGCGGACCGGAGCGGGCGGCCAGACAACTCTATTATTGGCTTCATAATTGCTTAATTAAACTTTTGTCACTAATCATTATGAGGGGCAATAGAGCTGTTATACTGGCTTCTGTTAAGCAAAAATCAATAAACTGTTGGAGTTAATTTCGCCGTATTTTTTGTCCTGCAAATGAAATTCATTGCTGCCGGTTAGTGATCTGAGTGGCTGGGGCCCACTGATAGAGCCGCCATCACCATTTGAATTGCGGGCATTCAGCAGCACATGGAAATGAACAAATGGCAGACATAAATCTCCCAGAGAAGAACACCTTCTATCCCTTTATTATGGAACAATTGACCCATCGAAAATGAATTCTAATGCAGGAAAGCGTTTAGATTTAAATTACACCATGGTCTTCTGGATCTGAAAGATGGCAGCATAAAAAGATTAATATGCTAATTATTTTTCTCCTTATTTTTTTCCCTTCGACATCCACGGTGGGGCATTGTGAAGCGTGTAAATAAGACGACAGTTTTGTCAGGAAATGGCTCTGAGGCGCACTGTATTCCATTGCAATTTAATTTGTTTATTCAAAACCTCACTCTGGATTTTAACTGTGTTTGCAATAACACTTTATTTTCCCCCATAATGTTTTCCTTTCACAAAGAATTCCCTGGAATAAGTAAAGCATGTTTTTGTTTATTGAAAGAGATTTAATGGTGTTATGAAGGATGATATACTTAACCAAGGCTGTATTTATAAATTCCTGTCAAACTTTTCTTTCTCTTGCCCTCATCTGCGACTCAGAGAATCGATCCTGGGTGCCGATAGCCAGCCCTGCTCTGCCCTTCTGATGGTGCAGGGAACGGGCAGGGGGAGGAGAGCGGCTCGGCCAGGTACCTCTCGCTGCCTGCAGCAGCACAGAGCAGCTGGGCCCTGCGGGGCAGTCGGGGTCCATGTGCCTGGCAGGCATGGACTCTCCTGGCTCCAACGGCGGGCGAGGTGCAGTGAAGGCCCGGGTCTCCCTGTGAGCCTTTCTGGGCCTCTCCTGCAGCCACTCCTGGGCCCTTAAGGATGAAGCACAAAAGCCTCTTTGGGAGGCAGCAGCAGCTGGATAAGGGCCCCCGGGGTCCTCCTGGAGCTGTGAGCCCCTTGGGGTGCAGGGGCGGGCGGAGCCAGATGCAGGGCCCTGGCTTTCTTCTTGCATCTGAGCACAGGGAACTGCCCACCCAGAGCCGTGGGTCAAGGCAGGTGCAGAGGGTGTAGCCTCACCGGGCCTTTCTTCCGAGACACACAGGTCTGGGGTGCGGCTCCTTCCCTCTGCTGCACACCTCCCCAATGCTTTCTGCTCCGTTCCGTGCTCTCAGGCGAAAGCCCCAGGTCTGGGGGGACCTTGGCTTCCATGAGTGACACCAAAAACCACGTCCGGAGACAGGAGTCACTGGCCTGAGCTTCCTGATGGGAACGCAAGGGGTTCTCTTTCTTACCCCCCATCGCCACGAATCAGTCATTTTGGGGGAAGCGAGGCGCATGCTCTTCCGGTGATCTGCAGCACTGCGGTGATGGTCTTCAGGTGGGCCGGGCTCCTGGCGAATGCCCACATCACCCCCGTGAGAAACTGATGTCACCCAAGTACATTCCAGAGGGCTCCTGTACCGCTGCGCCACTGCTCCAGCCTTAAGAAGGGCCCCTCGAAGGAGACGCCATTTAAAACCACATGCAGATTAGAAGAGGCAGAGAAACACACGCCGGGACTCGAAGTTCCATGATTGCATTCATTATATGATTTAAATGAGATTACAGTGGGGAACGCGCTGCACTCTGTGATTAGACAAAGATGCTTAAACACCCGGGCGTCTTTAGGTTATTCTTTCACACCGTTGTCGCTTCTGTTGCACCCTCTGCACGGTCCACATACACTGCGGCTATGGTCGCCACAGGACCCGCCCAGGAGGGTGCTGGACAGACAGGGGCCAGTCAGCTGAGTTTCCTTTGCCATGGGGGCTCTCACGGTGCCCCAACCTTTTAGCCCGCCAGCCTGTGGGCGGGCCCTGTGCTGGGAGAAATGTGGGAGCAGCAGACCAGTATCTGGGGTGCTCGTATCTCTGAACTGTGCCTTCTCCCCACCACTGCTAACCCTGACACGAGGTGAGGTGAGGTCAGCCTCGCCCCTGAATCGGAGCCTCAGGAGAACACGCAATCCTCCAGAGATCAGGTGACCCTGGGCTGGCCGGTGGGTTCCAGCCAGGGACTCAGGGTTCGAGAACAGACTCATTGAAGGGCTCTGAAAGAGCTTGTGTGTCTCCTCCAGATCAAGGAAGAGAGAAAAATGTGGGAAGGAAAGAGAGAGCTAGACAGAGACAGAGACACAGAGACAGAGATAGAGAGAAGAAACAGAGAGACAGAGATTAGAGAGAGACAGAGACAGAGATAGAGACAGAGACAAGGAGAGGCAGAGACAGAGACACACAGCATGACAGGCAGATGGCATATGTTCACTCTGAGGTGTATCAGACGTCCTGACGTGAGTCCGTCGCGGCCAGGGGGAGGAGATCCCTGAGGCCACAAGGAGAGAGAGAAACCTGCGAGTCTGGTCACTACTGCTGAGTCTGATGTCATAGTTCTGCTCCATTTACGCTCAACTCGAAGCATGGCTCCACCTTAACCTGACCATAGGGAAGCGAATCAACGGGGAACAGAAAGTGATGGGGTCCGAAAACACAGAAAATCAAGTTGATAGGGAAATGTCCTCTCTGGAAGCCCTTGTCCACTGGAGACACACACGGGAAGACACTGAGACAGGAGCAGAAGCACATTCCCAGATCACACAGCACCAAGCACACACAAGGTGCTGGCACTGGGTTCCTGTCACATGTCACTGTGCATGTTTCAACTGGTTTCTAAGTCCCTTAGGGCCCTCACTCCTGTCACACCATCCGGTGATGGCCCTCACTGCTGTCACACCATCCCTGGTGATGGCCCTCACTGCTGTCACACCATCCCTGGTGATGACCCTCACTCCTGTCACACCATCCCTGGTGATGGCCTCACTCCTGTCACACCATCCGGGTGATGGTCCTCACTCCTGTCACACCATCCCGGTGATGGCCTCCCTCACTCCTGTCACACCATCCCTGGTGATGACCCTCACTCCTGTCACACCATCCCTGGTGATGACCCTCACTCCTGTCACACCATCCCTGGTGATGGCCCTCACTCCTGTCACACCATCCCTGGTGATGGCCCTCACTCCTGTCACACCATCCCTGATGATGGCCCTCACTCCTGTCACACCATCCCTGGTGATGGCCCCTCACTCCTGTCACACCATCCCGGTGATGGCCCTCACTCCCTGTCACACCATCCCTGGTGATGGTCCTCACTCCTGTCACACCATCCCGGTGATGGTCCTCACTCCTGTCACACCATCCCTGATGATGGCCCTCACTCCTGTCACACCATCCTGATGATGGCCCTCACTCCTATCACACCATCCCTGGTGATGGTCCACCTCCTGTCACACCATCCCTGGTGATGGCCCTCACTCCTGTCACACCATCCCTGATGATGACCCTCACTCCTGTCACACCATCCCTGATGATGGCCCTCACTCCTGTCACACCATCCCTGATGATGGCCCTCACTCCTATCACACCATCCCTGGTGATGGTCCTCACACCTGTCACACCATCCCGGTGATGGCCCTCACTCCTGTCACACCATCCCGGTGATGGTCCTCACTCCTGTCACACCATCCCTGTGATGACCCTCACTCCTGTCACACCATCCCTGGTGATGACCCTCACTCCTGTCACACCATCCCTGGTGATGGCCCTCACTCCTGTCACACCATCCCTAGTGATGGCCCTCACTCCTGTCACCATCCCTGGTGATGGTCCTCACTCTCTGTCACACCATCCCTGGTGATGACCTTCACTCCTGTCACACCATCCCTGGTGATGGCTCTCACTCCTGTCACACCATCCCTGGTGATGGCTCCCTCACTCCTGTCACACCATCCCTGGTGATGACCCTCACTCCTGTCACACCATCCCTGGTGAAGACCCTCACTCCTGTCACACCATCACTGGTGATGGTCCTCACTCCTGTCACACCATCCCTGGTGATGGCCCTCACTCCTGTAACACTCATCCCTGGTGTGACCCTCACTCCTGTCACAACATCCGTGGTGAACACCCTCACTCCTGTCACACCATCCCTGGTGATGGCCCCTCACTCCTGTCACACCATCCCCATAAAGCTCACTCCTGTCACACCATCCCTGGTGATGATCTTCACTCATCTCACACCATCCTGAGTGATGGCCCTCACTCCTGTCACACCGTCCCCATGTCTCTCACTCCTGTCACACCATCCCTGGTGATGGCCCTCACTCCTGTCACACCATCCCTGGTGATGGCCTCATTCCTGTCACACCATCCCTGGTGATGACCCTCACTCCTATCACACCATCCCTGGTGATGACTCACTCCGCTCACACCATCCCCTGGTGATGACCCTCACTCCTGTCACACCATCCCGTGTGATGACTCACTCCTGTCTCACCATCCCTGGTGATGGTCCTCACTCCTGTCACACCATCCCTGGTGATGGTCCTCACTCCTGTCACACCATCCCTGGTGATGGTCCTCACTCCTGTCACACCATCCCTGGTGATGGTCCTCACTCCTGTCACACCATCCCGGGTGAACACCCTCACTCCTGTCACCCCATCCCTGGTGATGGCCCTCACTCCTGTCACAACATCCCTGGTGTGACCCTCACTCCTGTCACACCATCGGTGGTGAACACCCTCACTCCTGTCACACCATCCCTGGTGATGGCCCTCACTCCTGTCACACCATCCCTGGTGATGGCTCTCACTCCTGTCACACCATCCTGGGTGATGGCCGTCTCCTGTCACAAAATCCCTGATGATGGCCCTCACTGCTGTCACACTACATCCCTGGTGATGGTCTCACTCCTGTCACCATCCGGGTGATGACCCTCTCCTGTCACACCATCCCTGGTGATGACCCTCACTCCTGTCACACCATCCCTGGTGATGGTCCTCACTCCTGTCACACCATCCCCATGACCCTCATTCTTGTCACACCATCCCTGGTGATGGCCCTCACTCCTGTCACACCATCCCTGGTGATGGTCCTCACTCCTGTCACACCATCCCCATGGGACCTCACTCCCTGTCACACCATCCCTGGTGATGGCCTCCACTCCTGTCACACCATCCCTGGTGATGGTCCTCACTCCTGTCACTACCATCCCCATGACCCTCATTCCTGTCACACCATCCCTGGTGATGGCTCCCCTCCTGTCACACCATCCCTGATGGTCCTCACTCCTGTCACACCATCCCTGGTGATGGTCCTCACTCCTGTCACACCATCCCTGGTGATGGCCCTCACTCCTGTCACACCATCCCTGGTGATGGTCC